>WUAP02172670.1:8501-23637 GCA_015163945.2 Stichodactyla helianthus | reverse complement strand
GTTCAACAATTAATACGTACCTTCCAAGTATGTTTATTTCCTTATAAATTAGAATAAGCTTTCTTGGTCATCTTCATCCGAACTTTCATCATCGCTTACTTCGTCATCATCGCAATCGTCCTCATTCAGATTCAAATCGGTGTCATCATCATCCTCAGTCATGTTCCCACAATTTTGTAGCTTGCACGCAGGTGTACATTTGAAGCCATTTGCAAGGCATTCGCATTTGGGGAGTTTGCATTCCTTTCCACATTTACAGGACATGATTTCAAGCACTGCCTCTGGTGCAGGAAGCCCTCTCATCCATTGGATGGATAGAAATCCATCTTCAATAAGCCATCCGTGACCAGTCTCTGCACTCGGGGTGTTTGGATTTTGTTCTAGACACCTTTGCCAAATAGCAGCTTGGTAATTCGAACGCAGAGCATGGAGGTGTAAACAATCCTCGCATGGTGGAAGCTGCCAGGACTCGATTTCTCCCTTTCTTGATCTGAAGAGTTGATATCTGAGTTCATTAACACTGGTGACATCCATTCCCGTTGCATACAATTTGCATGTAAACTTCTGAAGAGCCAGAAACAGTTCTAAGGACAAGTTCCACTGTTTGCCTAGTTGCGCAAGTGCATTTCTGAAGTATCCGTCCTTAATAATCAATTTAAGTCCAGATAGTTTTCCTTTTCCGCTAAATGCACTGACAGAGTCACAACCTGTGAATGCATGCAATCCAACTAAGCTGTCGCATACCTCCTTTCCGAGAGACGATCCTAATTTTGAAATGTCGATGTATCTAACCCGAGTTTGTGTGCCACACCTGATGTAGATGTCTCCTATGTCTCTATAGAAGGCCAAGGCAAGAATGGTCACGTCTGTGTCTTCAGATACTATGACAATTGCTTCATGGGCAGTGGATGCATGTTTGGCATGCAGCAGCATACGCGTGTCTGCCTCCTCCTGCGATGTCTCAAGTTCAGGAACACGGGATGCGCTTTCTTGGCTGAGCTTCGTACAGTGGCTCTCGCAGGTTATGTACATGGTCTTCTCTTGGAGTTTAGCAAGGTATACAGGCTTTTGCCATTCATCATAAAGAAATTTGATAAGGGCGGTTTTACTTGCTGAACAACGAAGAACTGACCTCCATTGCTGTACTTTGTGTCCAGGCATAATAGTGTTGAGAAGTATTGCCGAGGCATTGTGTCCTCGCTTCGATCTTTCGGCATTCTTTATAGAGACGTCTTGATATACGTCAAAAACAACATCAATCCTGGTGCATCCATACCCATCTCTCATTATAGAGGCAAATAGGGTTGCAGCTAGCTCACCGTAGGTCTTCTTCTCAGCATTAACTTTGTTGATTATTGCCATTCCATCAATTATGACAGCAGCACCTCTTGGTACATTTTCTGCTGGTGGGGAAATTTTCTCTAAGTTTCTTGCAAGAGAGGCTTTGTTTGTCTTCTTCAATGACCTGTCGGCATTTGCTAAAGACCAAGGAAGGGGTCCTAATGGATGTTTTAGAACTTCTCTTATGTGCAAATTTCTGCTCGATGCGACTAGAATCAGGTGACCAAAGAGCTTGTTGTCAGCCTTTAAAATAACTTCTTTACTTGAGACTTTAGACTTCTTACTTTGCTTTATGGAGCTGAATGTTTTCAGCTTTAGTTTGGTCAGTTTGTCATGAAAGTTCTTTTCACTTGTTGAGGTTACAGAGTCTAGTCTTTGTTCCTTGAAGGCTTTAAAGGCATTTTCGCCTTTCGTCTTCGCATTAAGCAAGTCATCACATACATCTTCTGGAGCTAATGCTCCACTTGAAAGACAGACTAACTCATTTGGCTTGCTAAAAGGGTTCACCCAGCTGGTTTCCACCAATTGCAGCAATGACTTTATGTCTTTCTCATCTCTCTTTATTCTAGAAGGTTCGAGGTCTGCATGGATAACACCAGGAGTTTTGTGTTCAACCATTTCTCTGAGGTTTCGGACACAAGTACTTCTGTACTCTGCTGTTGGATAGAACCTGGTAACTGCTCCAGGATTCAAACTAAATCCCTTTGTTCCACCAGCTGTCTGCGTGTCCTTATTGGCTGTTTCTTCAATGGTTTGGTCAACTGGTATCCTGCCAAACGAATTTGAGGAGCCAATCTGAACTGAGAAACCTCCATCTTTCATGTGCTCAAAGACATCTGGGTGATCAACGTCCAGTAGCTTCATCTGTGCATAATAGACAGGTAGGTATCTAGCATAGTTCTGTTTGTCATAGGCAAAAGCCCAAGGAATCATTGCCTTTATCATCGCAAGATGAAGGATCCAATTTCCCTCTCTGGAAGCTCTGATCATTCCAAGAACAACTTCAACCATATCTATGTAGCTCATCCAAAATGCAGAGAGATCTCCATTGTTATGCCTCAAAAAGTCGAGATAATTGTTGAACAAATCCACTACTTTGACACAAGATGGATTGTTAAGAAGGCTATTCCATTGGTCTTGTGATATTTGACCATCTAGCCCCTCTATTTCTTCTAACGTGGAATTGAGAAAAGGCAAGTGTTGCATGTTCGTTTTCTTCAACCAGGCAAAGAATTCCTTCCAAATTACTCTCATCAGGGCTTCATATAGCAATTTGTGAAACCTCACGGCTCGATTATACCTCTTCCCCTCCAAGACACCTTCTACTGACCCTTGAGCAATGACACCGGATTCAACTGCAAGATCTTTAAGCCCAGCATCCTGGAATCGTTTACCAATGATAGACATCAGGGTGCACAGTGTGTGGAATACTCCCATTCTAAGGACAATTGGTTTAAATTTTCCATCTTTCCAGGTAATTTCTATTGCTTTGGCATATAACGCTTGGTCAAAGACGCAAGTTATGCGTCTCAAGTTCAGCTTCTTCATGATTTTCAATGCTTGATTGAGGATCTCATAAACAGTAGACATTTCTGTTGCAGGTGCATTGATAGTTGGCAAATATCCGATGCTGTCAGGTACAACAGTGATATTATTACGTGTCTGGATATTAAAGCCTGTCCAAGAGCTAAACTGCTGGGTGGCGACATCTGTTTGTCTGACTAGAATCCATACTTGGTTCTTTGTCTTAGCAGTGTTCACAACCTCATCATAGTCTTCTTCGACTAGAGTCATCTTTGGAGGTCCTACTCGTGCACCAGCATTGTATGCTGGAAGATGTACCACTGGTGCATTAATGCTGCGCTTTTTCGTCTTCACCGAAATTTGATTTTCATTAACTGGGGGCAATGCTGCAGTGTGCACCTAATAATGAAAAATAATATCAATAACTTAATTGCAGCAATAATGTCTACAAGGTGGCTTTGCAGTGGAACCATAAGATGAAAAAAGCATATGCACTCAATGAAGTAAAAATTAACAAAGGAATTAAATTAACATGTACCTGAGCCTGAATAGCAATGCCATTGACTCTGTGCGATGTTCCTGCACCACTCAATGTTTCTTCATTTCTGTCAATATTGTCATATGCCAAACATGTTGGTATGGAGGGATGAATGTTGGACGGAGTTACCACTCCAAAATCATCTTCTTTTTCTAACTTTTGAAGGCACAAGGCTGTTTCTATTTCTTCTAACTGACTATACGATATACCATGTCCTAGTCGGTTGATAATTTTGATCAATTCCACATTTCCTGTCAGGGATTTCACTACCCATGGTAGAAGAATGTGCTTGGCTGGTTTTTGCCTTCCAACAGTGACAGAGTGTATAAAGTCCTGTGCAAAAGACTTAACAAGTCTTTCAACTCTTGAAGAACATGATGTATCGTTAAGAGCCTCTCCCGTCAATAAGACAGTAAGGAACTCTGAAACTGATTCAGGTATTGGCAGATAGTCCTGGTTAAGTTGATCTGGCTGTGGAGGCCACGGCTTGTCATATGCGGACTTCTTAATTTCAGATCGTAGGTGTAAAGCACAGTCCTTAACTAAATTACTGGTGTGAGTTTTTCCATTTAGGGAATCAAGCTTCGACATTAGTTTACAATTTTGTCTTACCAACATTTCTTTAGATAATGTGGATGGTACAACCAAAAGTTTTCCTTTGTCATCTGAGAGAATCTCGAGGCTCTTTCCAAATTCCGACTCTAACTTTCGGCGAATGTGCTTCTTTGTTTGAGCTTTTACATCAGCAATACCAAGTGACTGCATATTTTCAACAAGGGTATCAGTCAAACTGACCATGGTCTCGATGTGAGAGTGATCAAACAGGTGGCTACGAATATGCTTGAAAAGCATTGAGAATGCCTCATTTTCTTTTTCCTGGTAAATATCATCTTCATTCTTTTCACTGACTTTTGTACTTGAACTCTCATCCCTGGTATAGTCTTTGTAACAGCTTCTGTGATAATGAGCCTCAGCTGCAACAAGGTCTCTTGAAGTTATGGCCAGCATCTTGGTGTCCATTTTCTCTTGAGCTTTTCTCCTCAGTGTGTTGTCTGCACGCAGGTCTACAGCTTTAATAAGTTGTTCTCGAGAATGAGTCCCTTTTAGATATTTTGTTTTCTTACAGAATATACATTCCTTTTCATAGACTCTTGACACTGATAATGATCGTTTTTGTTCTCGAGATGATTTGGCAGGGAAAGTAGATTGCTGTGCATCATGCTCATCTTGGTTTGATGTCTGACCTTGACTTAAACGTTGCAGTGCTTTTTTATGAGTAAATTTCTTTCTACAATCCAAGTGATACCACACTTCTTCTGGTATACCGACATGATCACGGAGTGATGTTAAAGCTGTAAGTTGCTGGATTTCTGCAGCATTCAAAAGTATTCTCCAAGACTCCAAATCTCTGGGCTCAGTAAGGTCTACGATAGAACTTTTGATATTGCAAATTATGCATGTTTTCTGGATAGTACTGTCAAGATGTTGCTTCTTTTTTGCTGGAGCTTCAGGTGACTCCATGCATTTCACAAAGACAGCTGTTAAAACACCAAAATAGCTTCTTTACTAAAGTAAATTATCAAGGTATATGATATTTTCTTTAAACTGGCCGAATAGACAAAGTTTGAGAACACGTTTTGGCTTGATTCGATAAAACAACTACTACAACACAAAAATATTTATTTTACTTACCTCAAAACTGTCCATTATTCAAAGGTAATTCTCTATTATGTCACCATCTTCACTTATTTTAGAATTTAAACTTAAGAAACAACAATAATAAATGCTTTTCTGTGGCTTCTTTCGACTATCTGCAATGGCTGCAAGTATGCTTTGAACCAGGCCTCGTGTTAACACAGGAAGCCCACGAGGTTCTTTTTTTCTTTTTCTCCAGATTTAAGAAAAAATCGAGCACAGTCGTACTCAAAAAAAGAATTAAAATTAAGTACTGACATTGAAATATTATTTACTATCAATTAGGGCTTTTAAGAAATAAGAAACTGTTCTAAAATTGACTATTTTGGCTTTGACCTTGGGATTTGACCTTGACCTTGACCTTGGCTATGCAAAGGCACGTGATAAAAATATGCCCCTAATCCTGTGTGTAACACATAAACACTAAAATCTCACAATATAAGCAATATAATGCTAGAATTATTTTTTGTTAATTTTTTCATATATTTCAATATGGTTGCCATGGAAACAGCATTTAGCTACACTTGAGACATGGCCACCAGACATTTTTTGAAAGTAAACACTCTGAAGATTCCAAAAATGCATGGTGGAATTTGCCCCCTTAGATGGTACCGATTAGGTATTTTTGGGGGCTTGGCTCATGGACTATTTAACTTATTTAATTTTTCCTATGCTTAAAAGATTTTATGCGTGTTTTAAATGATCTGCTTCATTCCGATGGATTTCTTAAAGTTCATACTCGAAAAACAATTTAAAAAAGGGCTTGGCACCCGTACCATCTCTGAGTCAGACGCAAACGAGTCGTTTTTTCGATTACCCAAAATTCCTTGCGAGAAATGACGAACCTCCTGTGAATATACTAACATTTTGGGTTCTTATCATCCGGTCGGGCCGGCGTCATACAGTATATACGAGGCGCACTTTGCAGCCACCAGAAGACCCATATTTAAAACGCGGAGCACAAGATCAAAACAGAAGCGGCTACAGGATAACTCTGCTCCAAACCCAAACTTTTCAACAACAACAACAACAACAACAACAACAACAACAACAACAAAAGACGGCCTGTCTGTTCTACAAATGAAGATGCACATGGTAGTAGTCCCAGGCTATAAGATGTATTGTTTTAATTGTAAAATAATGCACTATTTAAACTCCCGAACACAAAAGGACGCCTTCTTTATAAACATAAAGATCACAAGGTCAAATTGACTTGAAGTCTATAAGATCAGGGAAAAATTACCAATTAATTAGTAATTTTCGCCTGATAAAAGGCATTGGTTTAATGGTAAAAAATGCTGTATAAATTCGTTGTCCCTACTTGTTTACTGACAAAAAGGTTTTTTGCCGAAGCCCAATAATTCAGGGGACATGATGGTGGAGGGGTGAGGACAAGAGATGAAATAATGGTCTTGTTTCGTTTCCTTTACTATCTGCTTACGATGATGCATAAACTACTCGTTTTCGGTATTTTCCGGCTTTCTTTTATTGATTCGTTCGTTTTTTGGTTGTCGTTTTGAATCCAGCCAGACAAGTTTGGCAGCATGCATTCTATTTTCCTTGTCAGCGCACTGTGACGTCAGTCCATGATTGTCGTCTCGTTTATTTAATCTGTTCGGAAATGAACTCAGCATCAAAGCTGAATATTTTCTGAAAACAATAATATGCAAGATCACGATATCTTACTACGTGGCACTGCTAGGGTGTCAAGGAAAGTTCTAGAGTTTCTCTGACGTTTCTATAGCGGTGAAAGTCATCCACAATCTCAAGAAGCTGGTAAGTTTCCAAACACTTGAAATATTTCGATTAAGTTCGTAATGATTTCAAAACAGTTAAAACTTTATCGTTATTGAAAATCATCACTATCAAAAGTATTAGTTTTATTTTCCAACTGATTTGTTTCCCCAACTTTTTACGCACATATAGTGAAGAATGACAAATGGAGACTAGCGAGTAAACTAGTATAGGCTGCGTCGGTGTGTAATAAATACAATAACCAATAAAAGGAAATCTGTAACACCGTGAAAAAAGGGAATTATACTTAACTTTAAGTTAAGTATAATTCTCTTTTTTCACGGTGTTACTTTAAGTTAAGTATAATTCCCTTTTTTCACGGTGTTACAGATTTCCTTTTATTGGTTAGTGAAGAATGAAGTGACGGACGATCGACCTTAAGGTAGGTCACCTTGATTACTGAGTTCCTACGGAATGCACTGCTTAAGCTAATAAACTATTTGCAAGTACATCGTAGAACACTAGTTTGTAAACAGTTGGCAGTTTAGAACTTAGCTTACCGTAAGTGGATATTCAAATTGGTATTTTATTGATCGTTCATTTTCATAAAACTTTACTCTTCAGATTATAAATTACACCAGGAGGTGAATACTCCAATATAAAACGCTTCCAACTTCTGTTCGACGTTCGGGTATAAGTGATGAAGCGAAATAAGAAGGTAAGAAAACCAAATGATATTATTGTTCTTTTCATCAGTGCTGAAACCGGCTTTTTCATGCAGCCCCACTTAGCATTAGAGAATAGAAAGAAATTAGGGATTAATTTAGGAAAATTTAACGCGCGAAGCTGATAAAATTGCATGTCTAAACGAACTAAATCTTTCTTCAAAGGAAGAAGTCTAAATTTTGATTTTGTTCATACTGTCTTTTGCGCTTTCAACTCGCAGAAATACTTTATCAGTTTACAGTTCTTTGTCCGCAATGGTCTTCTGGAAAGAGCGTTTTCTCAAAAACCGACGATAATTTCAAGTTCACGAAAAAGATTTTTTTCTTGAGGTTTATCGTGATGAAATTATTTCCAGAGAGCTTTATCCAAACACTCTTGTTTAAGTTCATCCTAGAATAAAAACAAATATTCAATTTACTAAATAAACTTTGATTGAAAAGCAGTTTTCCGACAAAGAGGATCACTTTGTTCATCTAAACCTCCCTTTTTTTGATGCTAAAAGACATCAATATGCTGCAGTTGTTTAAATATTAAAGTAATCATTTTATTTTTCCAGTTGAATGAAAGGTTTTTGGCAGCCAGGGAGCTTTGATATTCAAATAATATAGCAAAGAATAACATTAGCGAATCATTACAATTCTTTGTGGTTGCTATAAAAATGATTTAGCATGGTATGATACCCCATTTTTACAGCTGCCTCTATTAAAATAACGTGATATTCCCATGAAATTCGAAAACAACATGTCATGTTCTCAGCCTTAGATGTCAGACTATGTCAGATTGATAATATACAACTATGTCAAAAAACATTGTCACAGCCAAAAGCAACAATCGACAATAAGACCAAGACCAAAAGCTAACGTCTGTGGTCAGGATATTAGATGAGTTTTCGGACACACATTTGATCTTGGGAAGCATAGCCGCTTGCCATCTGAAGACTAAAATGACCGCATTTATAAAATGGATGTATTACTGAATTACAAGCCTTTCGGACTTGGCTTGTTGCTTTCGGCTGTGACAACGTTTTTTGAAATAGGTTTATACACCAAATAGATTTACTTCGATGAATGGCAAAGGATGGTGATCATTGTACTTGTTCGCTGAAAAGATGTGTGGGAATAATTTAGGCTGCTGACTTGAGCATCGCTCAGTCAATCAGGTCTTTTGTAAACTGGTAATATAAAAGACAAACAACCATTCAAAGATAATACCCGGTTGAAATCTATACATTATTAAGAAATGAATTCGCATGTCAAAGAATACTCTGAACACTCAAGGAACAGTAACATTTTTTTCAGATTTTGCTCGTCCTGCTGGCTGGGATCAATGTGCTGTCATTTGTCCTTATAAACTTTAGTATGACTAACGTTCGTCCATCGAAAGGCAAGTCTTTTAAGGAGCATTCATTTCTTTAACATGGAAGGGGGGCTGGAGAAACTACAGTTGACAAATGTGCCAAAGTTTTAAGCCACCGTGTCACTTTTGGTTTACAAATATGACCTTCCATTATGTAACTGATAAAAATCTATATCCCTCGGAGATTATTACAGAAAATAAAAGAAGACTCATCCTTTTTGTTGGGTAAAAATTAGTCGAACCACTCTTTAATTCCTCCTGCCCACACGCCCTGTTAAAAATTGAATACTCCCTTAGAAAAGATGAATTTTGTTGTTACGCAGTGAAAGTTTTTCTCGTAGATAATTGGGTAACTAGTCAGAAAAAATTGGCATGACCTGCGCTGCTAAAGATCGCAAATGTTGTTGCAATATTATTTCTTGATGTTTCGGCTGTATTCAACAGGCTTCATCAGAAAGTAAAGAAAAGGAAAATGAAACCTGACTGCAACTCAAAAATATCTGACCGCTCGTGCTTTTTTCAATCAAGGCCATTTTTTCCCATTTCAGGAAAAGTGCACGTAAGGATTGAATTTTGCCTGTTAATTATTGTTTTCCAGATCACTATCAAAACTACCAAATGGTCATAAAGAGCAATGTCTTCATTGAGAGCACAAGACTTCAAGACACATCGCTTTCAAAGAACTCGGAAAACGTGCGCAAACTCATGCGCAAGGAGACTGAAATCGACGGCTACTTTCCTGTGGATGGAAGCAATGTTTGCCCATACCTTGGAATAAGAAAAATACCTTACTCCAAAGAAAAAATATCTACATCTAATAGTTATTGCAAACTAAGGGTTCCATCACAGGATGAGTGCAAAAAAGCGTATGAAAGCTATCGCATCGGGGATAAACCTGAGAAGTGCGAGGAAGAGCAAGAAGAGGAAGAACTGTGCTATTTTACGCGTGCGCCGACAGCAACGCCAAATGAAGTTACGGTAAAATGCAATTTAAATGAATGCGGGGGAAATCCGGTCTTTGTTGCCAGTATTGATCCTAATAATGGGGAACTTGAGGACAGAACGGAATGGAAACAATTTTTCGGAGTCAATGATTTAGAAGCAAGCTTGCCTATTATAATGAAAGAGAACTCTGCAAATGGATTCCACTTTTGCTTCTTAAGTTGTCTTACTGCAAACAGAAAGAATACTATAAAAACGTTGTTGATATTTCCATCACGAACACCACAAAGAAATGAAGAAAATAGCAAACTATTGAATGGTTTGTTTAATATCAATGTCTTGGTCTTAGATTCAGTTTCCAGGCCTCACTTTTACCGGTCACTCCCGGAAACCGTCAAAACGTTGCGACAAATCTCGCACAACGATTCCTTGGAATCTATGGTTTTGGATTACGAGTTTTTTCAAAGTCTTGGCCCTTACACATACATTAACATGAAAGCATTCTTCACTGGTAACTCTCTGTACCACGCCGAGAAAAGCCTGCTGCCAAATCAAGAATATCAATACTACTATGGTTTTGATATCTTTTACAAAAAACTCAAGGAAAAGGGTTTTTATACTTTACTACAAGAGGATTCATGTTGGCACGACGTCTGGGGGACTGTTCTGGCCAACACGAGAAAAGATTTAAGGAAGGATCGTAATGCTCAGGAAAGGAAGGAACGATGGCGACAGCTTCTTGAAAAAATAGAAAACAGCTATATTGATGACACGGGTGTTTCTCATGCAACTTGCAGTGTCTTTAGCCAGTACAAAGTGACCAATCAGTTTGCAGCAAAACCAACTAAAGTGTGCTACGGAGGGAAAGTATATTTCCAGTACCTTCTAGACTATCTGGATAGACTTTATCAATTTGATAAAATGGAAGAATCTTATAACGGCAAACGCACTCCTATTTTTTCCTATACTCATTTCAGCATCAGCCATGAATACGCAGGAACAAGAATAAGACAAGCAGATACAGGGCTGTCTAAGTACTTACGAAAACTCGCCGAAGATCAAAATACGATGACTGTGATCTTTTCGGATCATGGACCAAAAACAACCCACTATGCGATCCATTCTAAGGAAGGTATGTACGAACTGTATGCACCGTTCCTATTCCTCATCATACCCGAGAAAATAGCTAGCATTATTGGGGAGAGACGGGTAAAGAACTTGATCGAGAATCAGAAGCGTCCTATCACATTGAAAGATGTCAACGGAGCTTTGAACACCATCCTGGAATATGGTCGCCTCGACAAACTGGGAAAGCCTTTGAAGAGGGAGGGAATTTTCAGTGAAATTCCAAAAAATCGGCGAATTTGTTCTTACGATACTTTGTGCATTTGTAGCGGAAACGAGAAATGGTTCCCGGATAATTACGTTAATTTCACGTGGGTTGCCGAGTTTGCAATAGGCGAACTGAACAACCAAATTCAGCGGTTTCATTCAGAAGGCATGCGTAGCGTGAGTAATACTGGAGGATTTGGGAATTGCCAAAGACTTGTTGTAAAACATTTCAAGAAGGTTCGACTGACAGAAGATGATAGGAACTTCTTAGTAACAATGGATGTCATAACCAGCCCTGTAAATCAGGAATTCCAAGTGATCGTCAAGTATCCAAAGATACCTGCATCTCTCAGCCATCGCTTTAAAAAGAAGACCCTCTTTGCGCGGCTCGTGAAATTCCGCCGTTTGACTACCTACCAGGATTACTACGAATGCAAAGATCGCAATGTTTCTATACAGTTATGCGTGTGCAAGCGAATCAACTTCCAGAGCGCAGTGGAAAGAGCAAAAAGCACCCTCTGGAGATGGACCATCATGAATTCCCCTGAAACAGTACACGAAGTTATGCGCCACCAAGGAAGCCTTGGGGCCAAACAGGAAATACAAAATCTCGACGGAGAATGTCTCTTTTTTATCTCAAGGTCATATGGTAATCAAACTCTAGTCTACGAGATCGCTAACGCCTGTAAATACCGTGGCTACGTGGTTCGTGTGGTGGGTCAATCTATCAGTAAGGTCCTGACTTCTGTTTCTCTTCCACTGACTGTGAATGCAAAACCTCTCACTCTACAATTTATTCTAACTGTTTACCACTATAGAAAACCTTTTGATTTTGTGCCTCTTATTACATTTCATACTGAATAACGTTTCCATTGATTTAAAGCCAATAGAACGTTGACTATAGGGCGTCCTGTGTTAGCCAAGTCTATGTAGAGAAATTTAGCTGTATTTCCCAGTAGGTGTTGTCTCGTGACACTAGAGCGTTCTTTGCTCTTTTCCTGGTCGTTTTTTTTATTCGAGTGGGGACCCAGTGTCCTATTGGTCCAATCTTGTCGCTGATTTAATTAACAACGAATTTAAATTTTCAAAGAAAAAACAAAAGAGGTTTGTATGACGAACGTATTCATACCTAAACAATGCCTGAACCATTCAGTAAAGACCTTAGATAGCGAGTAGTATGGCTCGTTCATCTAGTGAATTTTCAATTGAAAAGGTCTCATTTTACTTGGTGATTTTACTTCACCAATCACCGATTGCCAATCGCCGTTGACCCCTTCACCTTCATACACACTAAAATCTTGTCACATAAAAATCATTTTAAGTGCAGTGTGGTAATCAACATACACCATGAGGACGTCAGAGGCATTCCCAGCGCCATGTCGAAGTTTCAAGAAAATTACTCAAAATTTCCCAGAAAAAATTCTTGCTTCATTTTCTTAGCTTATCGTTATAGTCTTAGGGGCTCCAGATGAAAGGAGACAAAAACTTCATCCTCATGGTGTCATATACCTCAGTATATACTTCATGTTATATGAAAGCAAGACTTATAAGGAACTGTCAACTCGGCCATTCTTGTTGGTTGGCAATGTCTTCTTTCGTCCTTTTTTTACCTCTCTCCTGTACTGAAGTGTCTTTGCGTAACAACCAGAGTCGGGTCATTACCATGGTGTCATATGCCAAGGGGAAATATTTCCATATTTTCTTCTTTCATTTAACCTTTGCATGCAGTAATTACTGAATTAAACAATTAGGAAGACGTTTCTGCCCAAGCGAACAAAGGTGAAATAGCAAGAACAATGATAAATGCATTAAAAAGACTTTCATCTGGGCTCGTTTAAAATTGTGCACTTAAGAATTTAGAATTCATTGATAGTTTCGGTTTTTTTAAATTTTTTTCCCGCCAGGTCCATCGGCATATACATTATACATTAAACTCTCATGACAAGGTTTGGACTTCTACACTAGTGTTAAAGAAATGCCATTTACTGAGGATTTCCAGCTTTGGTTGATCAATTCGTATTTAAAGTCTTTTGTCCACAACAGTAATTGATTTAGGCTGTTCAAATCATTTTAACATAATAAATCATTTCAACTTTTATTTTTAAAAACGGAAAGGGCTAATGGCGGACCAAGTAAGATTTTCCAATTTACACGTAAAGTATTTTCCTTATTACCCTACACTTGAACAAATTTGGGTAGTTTTGACACAAATAATCAAGTACTTTTGAATTGTCTATAAATCTCCTGAAAAGTACGGACCACTAAGTGGAAAAAGGCAGATAGACAAAAAAGCGAGTGAAAGTTTTAGGTACAGAAAGATTCCCACCTAAGACCCATGTGATGAACCCAAGGTTACCATTGATATCAGAATTGCCACTTTTTACAATTCGGAGTTGCTTCTAAATAGAAATCGAATTTCACTATGACTACGAGGTAGTTTTGATCTCCAATGAGAAATTAAAGTTGATAGATAAATTAAACGCAAGTGTGTTGTTTGAACTAGTTATTTTCACAGCTATGAAAAGTTAGAACATAAATAAAGCAGCACGACAAAAATTTCGCATTGGAATGGTTTTCGTGTATAATTTGAGACAGTGAAAGGGAAAATAATCACAAATTTAAGAGAAAAGAAGGATGAATAAGAATAAGAACTAAAATTAGAAGATAACGTACTTAAAGGGAAGATTTTCAGGTGCTTTTATTGCGTCTACAAACCGATGACTCCTTGACTGACCAGATTTCCTCTTGACAGTCTTTAAATTTCCACCACAAAAGAAACAATCAAACAGTGTACGAAGAAAATCATTGGAAATATCAACCGACCTATTGGGAAAGACCAGTATACAATAGCAAGAAAGAAAGCCACCGGAAAAGATTAGAAGTCTGTAGTCCAAGAGCGAATTAATTGAGCGGTGCAGTACCATCAGATGTCGAAAATGTGTTATTGTTTTCATGAAATGACAGGTTTTTTGGATGGTAAAATTAGCGAGCCAATATAAGGATTCTCGTTAATGGTATTTACTGTTTTTCGATGGAGAATCCAATTAGCTGTTGCTCAAAAGCAAAGAGAGGCATTTCATTTCCATACATATGCTAATAAACAAAGATGAGCAGCTAATTTTAGAGAAACTCTTTTCCATACAGGCTTTTTTCGACAATGTACAACCAGAGTGTGCCTTTTATGGAGCGCTGTGTTAACTAGTGTTCTCTATGGAGTTAGTTTTGATTTGAGGGCTAACTAGTACTAACTATAGCGTCAATTGTCTTGAGATCTAAACAGGGGTGTATCGTTCGGATCCGAAGCCACCAAGGTAAGTTGCATTTTCCATTTTCCATTTATTGTACAAGTCTTTTCATCATTACCAGTCAGCCAATGCCAAAGTTAGTACTCTCTGACTCGAATTCAAAAATACATGTGTACACAAAGTAAGGTGTGGGGTGTTAATTTAAATGTGTTGAAGTATGCCACCAAATTCGCAGTATTTTTTTATTCCAGTCGACCAATACATCACAGAGATTGTTTAAGGTCTTTCACCTTATAGGACCATCTTTTGGTGCGCAGGTGATAATGTCTTCGAGAGAAAATGACGATAATCTTTTTCATTCTCTTGACTTGAAGTACCAGACAACTCTCTTAAAGCACTGGGATTATAATAACGTAATCAAGCGCTATCTTATTCGCGTTTACGAAAAATTTTCTGTTGCCTCACACGTAAGGTATTTTTTTGAGCAGTGCTTGAGATCCATGGAAATCCAGATTTACAAGACTTAGAACTCAGTCCGGCAATATTGCAATAAATATGGATCTTCTTCCTTCTAGTAAAGGAAATTTCCAGCAATATTTTACTGTTTTGGCTTAAGGTAAAGGTGGTTTGTAATCCTTCCTAAGGGAATAACAGAGGCAGCCATGTTGGATGGTGTCCATTATAGGTGATTTGTAATCCTTCC
>WUAP02172559.1:0-23654 GCA_015163945.2 Stichodactyla helianthus | reverse complement strand
CCTGACAGACTGCTCCTATATGCCACATCACCCCTGACAGACTGCTCCTATATGCCACATCAGCCCTGACAGACTGCCCTATATGCCACATCAAAAAGTTTGAAAATTGATATCTAATTTGGTTGTAAATCATAAAATCCTAAGCTAGAAATATAAAATATTCACACAGCTTTCTAAAATAATAGTTTATTATTAAATATTAATTCTATTTAATTCAGTTATTTTAAAATAATATTTAAAATTTACCGCAAACTTTCAGTCTTCAATGTTACAATAAAAATAGAATGAGATTGAGGACAGGAAGATAAGACAATATAACAAATGACCTAAGGAATTGTAAAAGTAAAAAGGATAAATTCCTTGAAAGCTTTTGGAAGTTACGAGACCTTACAATAGATTCCCATGAATTCGATTAATTAACCATAAAGGTACTGTTACACTAGGCAATTTTCCTTGCAAAAAGTGTCTCTGAGTTTTACTTTTCGCAACGGTTGCAGCAACAAAATTTCGAGACACAGTTACACTTATATGAGAGCAACGCAGCCTTCATTTTCCAAGTAATTTGTATCGGAAAAACATATGTTCTAGAGTTCTTGCCTTTAGTATAATGTAATGAAATGCAATATAATTTTTTTAATCGTCTCTTTGTAGTTTGACTCGCGTTACATTCCCACCAAACGGCACGACTCGTAAAAATATCCAGCCACATTACATAACTATCCGTGCAATAATCTTTATATACCTATTTCAAAAAAGGTTGTCGCAGCCAAAGGCGATAGGAAATACGCCATTCCAAGATCCAAGAATACCTGAAATGACTTGTTTTTCTGCTTCTTATTCTCATTGAAAACATGGTTACTTTAGTGCTGAGATATTCTTTGTTGTTTGTAGTCGACGAAACTATTTTAAAGGCCTTGAATATTTGTGTTTACTTGTATGTCCATAATTCCTTTCCGTCTTGGAATGACCTATCACCTATTGTCTATCGCCTTTGGCTGCGACAACTTTTTATGAAATAGCTGTATATTACACGAGAACTCTCCTGTTGCGGTAAATCCTGATAAGCCAGGAATTCCTGGGCTTATTAAACGAAGTGATGACTTCTGATTTGCAAAGGAGCACCACAAAAATTCTACTGGGGTCATTTTAACTTAAAAGTGATTAATTTCAAGAATAAAATAACATTTTTAATTGAATCTATAACTTAAAAGTTTTTTTGCGGGAATCCCGTCCGTACGACTGACAGGCCCAATGATATCTTTGGGTCTACCGCAACGAGGTACAAAGGCCGGGCTGCAAAAATTGGTAATGGCAGAGTGGAGAGAAAAAACAAGGTTAGATTTACCAAGGTAGGTCTACGAGATCATATAGCTGCACTGCGTTTAGCGTTAAACTTACACTTAAAGCGCCGCTGTTCTATCAAGAAGCTTCTTCACTCGTCATTGTCATCCTCAGCGTCTTCCCAGGTCATTTGAGAAGTCATGTCAAAGACAGCCCCGTGGAGGGTGGGGTGGTTGAAGTACGAATTGGAAACATCAACCGACATCTCACGTGATCCAACCTCATGCGTCAAAGCTAGCGATACTATTGGTCGCGACTTATTGATCACCATGACAACCTGATCACCGTCGTCGTTCAAGACACAACTGGAAACAGGTAAATCTGGAGTGAAAGATGCGATGGGACACCCGCTCATAATGTCCCACAGACACACACTACGATCCCTGGAGCCCAGTGGTACGTAGGTCAGTAAGCGGCGGCCATCTTTCGAAAGACAGACACCTTTAACTGGTTCGGTATGTCCACCCAGTTGGTGTTTAAACTCGCCATTTGTGAGATCATAGATCCGAATTGTCTCTCCAGAACCACTACTGCCGGTCACAACTAGGCGCATACTCACTGAAGAGACAGCCACTGACCACACATTCGAGCCTTGGCCGATCAAATGCTTGACAGTTCCTGTCTCTAGATCCCACGTGACCACGGTTTTGTGTTTCTTATCGAGTTTGATGACATCAACCAGGTAATGTCCATTATGCGTTATATCAGCTATGGCAAGCTGTGGAAATGTTCCGTCCATGTCTAACGAGAATCTCTTTCTTCGTTCTTTAATGTCCCACACGAGAAGCGGGAAGTTTTCACAAGAACAGACAGCAACAGCTCCGTTACCACTCACCATAATAGTCTCGATTATCTGCCGCTGTCCAGCCTTAAGTTTAGCCACAGGCTCACCCGTTTCTAGAGAGGCAAGTTTCATATAAAGCCTGTCCTTTGAAAGAACCAGCACATGCGTATTACCGACCAACGCGCAGTCATTGAATTTACGGGTTTTGGACTTAGTGCGCGTGTTGAACCGCGGGCTTTCAGCCAATCGAATTGCCAGGTCACGCCTCTTGTACAGTGAGCTGGCATGCCTGTTGACCTTGTCTGTTTTAGTGGTGAATTCAGAACGCATCTTTTTTATTAATTTTCCTTCTTGAAGATCTACCAGCGCCAGCTTTGCACCGGAGCGGACTACAGCACGTGTCTCGTCTACCACAAGGATCTCATCAGCATTGGTACCAACAAGTGTCCTGATTGGTTGACAGGTGATGACGTTCCAGACGCTGATTGGTCCTGTTGGGATGAATGAAATACACTCACATCAGTCACTGAATATTAAGGAAAATACCATTGGACTAAACCCAAGTTCCCGTTGAGATGTATGCGTTAATTAAGAGGTATTTTGTTTATCACCTACGAAAAATGACTGCAAATGGTAGATTTCAAATCTGTTTTGCTCACCCGAAGCACGTGACTTAGTAACGACTTGCTTTTGAATATTGCTCTTGATCATAGCGAGGTATTCAATGCACAGGTCACCTTTGTTGTCTTCAAAGTCCACGTTTGACGCCTAAGAAGAAGAATTAAGACATCAATTCAAACTTTAAAGAATTGCCCACGGAAAGTCTTTTGATGACACCGCAGACAAACGTCTGCGTGGACGCGTCTGTTTTCCCGCCTAAATGTAAATGAAGGTTTAGGAAAACAGCAGAGAACACTAGACGCGATGTGGTCAAAAGTAAAAAGAACTGGAGTTTTAAGCTTTATTACTGTATTCTTTGCTGAAACATTATTCAACTTTGCTGACAACGACACTTTGCTCTTGACAAATGAAGAACATTTGTTTTGGTGTACGCTGGTCAATACCGCTTGTCAGAAAAATTGATACGAATGACATACCGCACGTGTTGCCAGCAACATTGCGTCAAACAAAGTTCGTGCCTTTTTCTCTTACCTCTTCTCTTTCTAGGTCCCAGACTCTCACCAGCTTATCATCAGACACGGTCACAATGATGGTCTTGTTATGGCTGATGATGTGGTTGATTGACGTGGACGGTGGATGACGAATCACGTTCCTCTCTTTCATTGCAGTCTCCAGATTCCACACACTGACGTCATTGTAGCAATTGGTACACAGCATATAATGACCATCGCTGGTAATCGCTGGGTACAAAATGTCAGGACCCAAGACGTGAAGGCAGTTTATGGACTTGATATCGAATACCCTAACACTGGAGGACTTGTGTGAGTAGACTATCAGTTGGCCCTCATTGAAGGGGCTTAATGACATAGAGCTGACGACGTCCTTGGAATTTTCTCCAAATACTTGAATAGTGTTTAAGATAGACTGACTTTCAATGTCAAATATTTTGACGTAACTTTGTCTGGTGCTCGTTATAGCCACTAAGTTTCCCATGCTCGTCAGTTTGTCGTGCGCGAACTCGCCATCTTGGAATTCCCTGAGTTCCTTCCCGTCAGATGCTTTCGCTGTTGTGACCTTCTTGTTCATCAGCGCAACAAACGTGTTTCCATTTTGTGCGACAGAGATAGGCGCAGCAGACTCACTTGATTCCAGTTCGAACTTTAGTTTAGCAGTTTTCAAAAACCACTGTCGAATTGCTCCCCTGCAAGACGCGATGACATGCTTGTCTTCAAGACAGAACATGACTTGTTTGACGTCACTCGCGCTCGTTATAGTCTGCAACACGGTTCCACTCTGTACATCCCATAACACAATATCCTTATCACCTGACACAGACAACGCTTTGCTGCTATCGCTACTAAGAACGAGCGCTTCATGGAGATCTGGTAGCGAGTGCACCAGTTTCCCGCCAGGTCGGTTGAGACAAGGAATGTTCGGAATAAACGAGAAGTTCGCGGGGTGATGAGCTTGGCGAAGTAACCTCGCGATGGCTTGACTGGGAGAACGGGGCGAGGAAAGGCGACCAATGAGTTGAGCCGACAACTGGTCAGCAGATATCGTGAGAGCATCACGTGATAACTGGATCGTTTCAGAGACAAGAGCAATGTCCTTGTCAGCCGGGAAGTAGCTGAGAGCATCGGTAAAGTTTTGTAAGATATGACGGGGAGATGTGGCTTGTAACTTGGCGGACAGGAACTCATAGTTACAAAGAGTCTGTTGTTTTAGCTTTTCAACGTCACCGGTTCTTATGAGATGATAAGGCAGTAAATTCAGCTTTCTCAGGTTAAATACATTCTTACTGAACATTAATGGTTGCGTAGCAACGTGGCGGTCTTTCAAGACTCCCTTGCCGTCATCCTTCTTGGCTCCTTCCGTCCATCGACCGTGAAAATAATCCGATAAGTCACAATGAATCTTCTTGACCTGGACCGCGCCTTTGTCAAAATACCTTTTGGCAGCAATCTCACGGAATTGCCGATAATACCACACGAAGACTCGTACACCGTGCGAACAGCGCTCGAGAAGATACGGCTCCAAATCGGTGCGCACTCGGGCCAATAAAGCCGTCGGAAAACGACGAATAGGAGGCGACCAGTAACGAAAAACTTCATCAAGGACTTCTTCGTCACAGCTTAAAAGGTCTTCCATCTCTGACTCACTAAGGCCATTCTTTTCTATCGTTAGATAAGAAAACAAACGTCCAACAAAGATCTTACCGTGTTTCTTTTCCATTTGCTCAAAAAATGCTTCTATCACTAAAGGCGCTGTGGTCTCTATAGTACACTGTTCTTCTTGTGAGTAGGAATACCAGGAATGTGCTCTCTCGTAAGCAAGTTTAAGGTAAAACGCAGATGGATACGACTTGAAGGCGTCCAACATAACCTGCTTTTGAGTGTCGGACAGCTGGCGATTGTCATGCTGTAGCCAGGAGGACAGAATTGCGTACGCATCTTTGTGTGATAGTGACGTCACTTCCGCAAAACGGGACGAGTCGGGAATGAGTTTCTACAACAAACAGAACCATGCGTTAAATTCGCTTACGCACACTGTCTGTAGAGACTTTTGTCAAGAGATTGCACGCAACACATTAAGAGAGGAAGTTCAATCTCGTTGATGATAATAGTTTCTATGTGCAGTGAAAATACTTTCTATGCAATATGTGCAATCCCAAATTGATAATAGTTTCTATGTGCAATGAGGTATTACCTTATGAATCGCTATATATGCGCTTCCCATGTATTATTGACAATCATAACACGTGTAGGGATTGCTATCAATACCTAATTCTTGGGGCCTTTTGCAGTTGCAATTTTTAACATTAGAAGATCCAGAAGATTTACGAATGACAAATAATTCTAATACGCCAATAATAATTATTATTAATGATTTCAAATGTTTACCCGTAGAGAAGCCAAACAAACGTAACGGTCATCCTTAAGGGTGCTCACCACCACATGCACATGCGATGGAAGTATCCTTGGCAACCAAGCGACTAAGTGAGCATTATCAGTAGGGCAAAGCTGCTCCAGCGAGTCTAGAAACACGACGATTGGTCGATTTGACTTGGCCATACTGAGTCGGTCTTGAAACTCACAAACTAACTCATGATAATCCTGCGAAAAAATGTGATTTTTAGACATGAAAAGGTAAAAAAAAAAAAAAAAAAGGTGAAAACAAAAACGAAAACTGCTTAGTTACCTGAGGAACGAAGTTGGCGTTTACACCAAAGGCTCGACACAATTGAAGACAAATACTTCGCAGCACCAATCGTACGCTAGAAGAGTCTGGACTGGTACCCAAGAAACGCAGCACTACAATGGCTTCTCGACTGACCCACGAACGCACGTGCTTCGCCGCCATGGCAACCACTGAAGACTTCCCACAGCCGGAGCCCCCGTATAAGACAAGTGGAGAGCTACACGCCTTGGTTAAATAGTCTCGTATTCTCGTCAAGAGAGCTTCTCTGCCGTGAAAATCAGCGGTTTTTTTCTGGCATAGAGCAAGGTGTTGAGTTGCTTCTTCAAAGATGTTGTCTTTGTCCTTTTCTTTGAAATCCTGGGCTTCGCGTTCTTTGATTCCGTCCGAAATTCTCCGCTTTATCACCAGGAAAAAGTCCTGGCAAAGCTTGCTGAGGAATTCAACGTGTGTCAAGCTCGTTTCTTTGCCGTTTTTGCTAGGCGCCCACTTTATGTCGTAGGAGAAGATGTTTGACTTATCCAACACCTTAAGCATCTTCTTGTCTTTGAGATTCTTCAGTAAAGTCTGAGCTGTCTTGTCGACCTCTCGCAGCTGTAAGACCTTGCTGCTGGTACCTTTTTCCTTGGACTTCTTGCCTTTTTCTTTTATGTCAATGAATTTATCGGACTTTTCGCTTTTGAGGTTTTCTTTTAAGTCTATTATGGTTCGTTTGAACCAGAGTGCTTCGGAGTTGCAGTCTGTCGCGTTTGAAATTCCTTGCTCGACCTCTTGTTCAGAAACTAGAAAAAGTAAAAAGAATCCAACAATTAACAGAAAAGAAAGAACAACAGAGAAAGGAAAATAGAAAGGAAAAATTCATTGCGAAAGAATCCCAACAAGTTTCTTAGTTACTTTTACTTTCTCCAAAACGTCAAGCTATTTGATTGAATAATAAGCCGACCAAAATACACAAGTCGCAGAAAACTTGAAGGGGCTGGTGCTGGTATTCGCCTGTTTTCAATTGGCTGAGCCCAAGAAAGCCTTCGTGTATTCGTGCTCATGTATTCAAAGTAAATTAGCGATGAAAAAGGCGAAAAAGTGCAAACAAATGATGCAGAAGTTGAATAAAAACTGTCGAACAAAACCATCTACGAAATCCAAAAATGCTCCAAAATTGTTTCCTTTTTTTTCTCTTTTCCTTTTTTTCCCCTCTCTTTTTCTTTTCTTTTTCAATGGACATGATGGAAGAACTATTGACAATTTAATGAACAAACCTACAATAACTTACAAATGTCTTTGCATTACTTTGACGATGTGATGACGCAATTTGTCATCAATAAGAAGACAGACACATACATAAAAAATGAGGACAATTTGTTAAATTGATGTAGTCATAAAGTCAGAAATTCTCACCCGAAACACAGTATTTATGGGCGGCGTCCTTACTCAAAGCCTTCAAAGCCGCCGTCCTGAGAACATTTTGTAATCTCTGGAACACTTCTAGCCATCCTTTCCACGCTGCTTTCCTGGCTTCTTTACTCGGTGGATTAACAAAAGCCTGGTACTTTGAGGTGATTGGTTGCAGTACGTATTCAGGGGGAACAGCGTTCTCGTCTCTCTTGAACCACTGTTCAACGAGGTCTTTATCGGCCGTGTCTTCCATTGCTGCTGCAAGAGCTTCAAATTCACTGGTTGGGATTTTCGGCGGGAAAGGACAATAGCCGTATTTTTGTCCCAGTAAAGTCTGCAAGATGAGATGGATCCATTTAGATATGAATACCATTACGAAAAATTGTTGCATGAATAGGCAAGGGAATAACAGAGGGGGTGGGGAAATTAAGGAATGAAGGGAGCAGTGAAAAATGGAAGATAGATGGTAGAAATAAAGAAAGAAAGAGAGAAAGAAAGAAAGAAAGAGAGAAAGAAAGAAAGAGAGAAAGAAAGAAAGAGAGAAAGAAAGAAAGAAAGAGAGAAAGAAAGAAAGAAAGAAAGAGAGAAAGAAAGAAAGAAAGAAAGAGAGAAAGAAAGAAAGAGAGAAAGAAAGAGAGAAAGAAAGAAAGAAAGAGAGAAAGAAAGAAAGAAAGAGAGAAAGAAAGAGAGAAAGAGAGAAGGAAAGAGAGAAAGAAAGAAAGAAAGAAAAAGAAAAAGAAAAAGAAAGAAAGAAAGAAGGAAGGAAGGGATGATAGAAGATTTGCATGACAGTTATTGGTAAAGATAGACAAGTATTGCTAATACCACAAAGTTAGGTCCCGTGGAGATTTCCTGGCAGACTTTGAGTTCCCGTAGACAGAGATCAGCAAACACGTGGTCATCTAGATGTGGTTCCTTGACACCCCAGCGCATGTCAATCACTTGGAACTCGTATCCATGCTCTTGGCAGTACTCTTTAAGCTTTGGATAAACTCTCTCAATCAAAGCATTCCGCTCAACTTGTGTATCTGCCAACAAAAAGAAAACAACCAACCAAACAAACAAAACAGACTCAATAAACTATACTAAATTATTTGGCAGGGGAGGGGAGGGGAGGGCTTGTCACTTACCTGTAAACGTGGTGCTCACGTACAATCGAACCATTCTAGCAAGTTTTGGTACTTTAACATTAAAGTGACCCATAAAAACATGCGCACGCAAGGCCTCCACAGTTTTGGGCTTTTGCGCATGCTCCAACGTCCTGATGCTTGCAGCTTGATTCGCAGGCTCAACAGCAACATCCGGTACTGACCCTGTTTTTTTCATGTCTGGAATGTTAGGCTTCTCGTTCTTGGGTTCGTTAAGCAAAGGTTCGCTCTTCCATTTATCCGCCACGAGAGGTTTCCCAGAGTCTAAACGTCGTGGTTCACGGTCCAGAGTTTTAAGATCGATATTAAAACCTCCTCGTTTTTTGTCTGACGCCTTAAAATTAACAACAACATTTTCTGGTTTTGTGGTGTCATTTTTCATCCCTGGCTTCTTGAACGATTCCTTCTCCTCATTTTTTGCGTTCTTTTTCGAAGATTTTTCTTTCTTCCCGAGTAGTTCATCTAGAGACGAGACGGAGCCATGCGTGGGATCTTTTGTCATAAGGTGATCTTCGGTGGACTCGTCCTGGGGTAGGTTAAGTTCATAGGATTTATCCCGTGAGTCGCGCTGCTCGTCGGAAGGAAGTTCATCGATTTTACTAAGCGACTGATAACTGCCTTGCTTGCCTGAACTGTGAAGATACAATAAACGATATCAGCTGCAAAAGACAGGAAAACTTGGTAATGAGTTTCTAGTTCATAAGCTAAAATCTGCTCTAATTTGGTCGATATTAGGGTAAACGTTCCCAAAGCTTGCTTTTTCTGACTTGTTTGCATCGATATTTTTGTTCTATTTTGTCAGTAAGATCGTTACAACGCATTGCGCATTTGTCATATTGCATTGTGCAGTTGTTACAATCTATTGCGCACTAGTGATAGAACAGATGACGTATGAGTTTGAAAAGTTACAAAAAGCGCAGCACTCTTGCGGCACTGAATGTAAGCGGACCTTCGTTGCACTACTCACAGCCGGCGCACTAGATTAGTGGTCATCCAATCACAATGCTCAGACACCGCACCATCACCGGCACGGCACGGAGTATTTCACATTCATCACTACCAAAAGTCATTCTAATACATCGTGGAATAGTCATATTTCACGTAAAAAAAGGTTACCGCCATTTGAATTCCGGGTTCAGTGTCTCCATAGCAACAGTCCTTACGTCACTTGCCTTAAAAGTATGCGAAACTTGGAGAACTGTTTCCGTACACACCTTACAGTACGAGTAATGTTAGTTCTATGTTTACACTGTTGAATACCTGCTTTTAGACAACAATGAATACCAGACAAATGCAATATTATCGATGATATTCATAGGTCAAAGGTCAAGTTGACGTAAGACTGCTCAGAGAAGACAGTAATTACGTTTTCATTTGATCACCAAACCGACAGGAGGGTGACTGGGTTGGGTGAGCACTGGAACCGGCATTTCTAAATGGAGAACAATCATGACGTTCAAACTGGGAATCTGAAACTTAATAAGCAACGGAATGGAAACAATTTCAAATCCTGGTGCCGCTAAGAAGGCTTAAGTGCTTTTTCGAAATTTATTTGTCTTTCGTGTTGGAACTTGTCGAAGCGAAAACCTCTTAAACATAATACAACATTAATGGTCGGGACCACTATTGAATTTCAGACAGTTTTCCTTAACTCATCAATAAAAACTATTTTTTTGTGCTCACAACTAACCCCAAAACTTTCACATTTGTGACAAAGGGCAAATGTCTTTAAGATGTGACGAGTTTCTGATGACAATCTAAAGTCGAAAAAATAAAACCTATATCCCCCACGGATCTAATTCTTATGTTTTAATGCTGTAGGTTTACTAAATTTATAAAGAAAATTTTTTTCTTTAGAGGAGCGAAAATAACAATGGATTTGAGGGCGTTTTTTTATTGAAAAGCTATTAATTTAATTTATTACATTCATCATTCGTGTCGAGATTCAAGACTGAAAGCAGCTGAGAAATTATTCACTGACAGGCTCAAAATATCACAGTAAAAAGTGCCATTGGGATGCTAAAAACGATGTTCACCGGAACTAGTCTTGGAGTCGACAAGCCGCAAAGTGTACAATAACTATTATACTTGCAAATCACTGAGCATGAGATATACGATGCGTTACCACCCGAATCGATTACAATACTATTCGCAAAGCGAAATTTAATTCGTGAGCGATGGATCAATTAAAAAATGGTGAATTTTTAATGTACACTTTGGAAAGATTCCCAAATCGTGTAATTTGGGTAAACTGAGCTTGGATTTGGCCCACAAACATGAAAAACAATGAATCAAGTTAATGGTTTTTAGTAGAGACAAGGCGTCTAATGCGTGGCTTGGAGATGAACGACAAGACTGAAGTACTTATAGACAGTTGATGACAAATTATTTCTGTGAAAATATATTTTGCTTCTAGAAAAATAATCCTGGAGTTAAAATATTTAAATAGGAAAATGTATGAGAAGATCGGAGTAAACTGTAGGTCCTAGAATAATTTCGCAGCATACCTATACAGCCATAATAAATCAAACTTTGATCCTTACCTCAAGGTATATTTCGATTTGGTATAAGAGAAGTCTTCTAGATCTATAGATTTCTTTGACTTGGAACCACAGCACCCCATATCTGTTAATCACTCATTCAGCTGACTATATTCCAATATATTTTATCCCAAAGATGAGGTAGATCTTTAACACCACCAAGTTTATACTCGAGTAATGAAAGATTTTTACAGTAATTGCAAGCTCGTTAGTTCAACTTCATTTTTCGTGCACTCCAGATTTTGTGCGTTCAGGAAGATTTTTATGCTATTTCTGATTGTTTTAAAGCAGAAGGTTAGTTAGTATGATCGTTGCTCAGCTCCAAAGACCACATCAGCAAAATCAAATGAGCTAGCTGATCTTTTTATGAAGTGTATAACTTTATAATATCCAAACGTTCCTTGACAATAAGACGTCTTCTGTCAAATGAACGCTGCGATTCACTTCTTTTCGACCTTTGATCGTCTCAGCGTTAGTTAACCCAATGAAGAATCATACCAGGCTGATAGAATGACAAATCAAAGTCATCATTTCCAACAGATTTCTAAAAACGATGTACGTCGATAAGGAGCTCGTAGAATAAACATTGAAAGGAGGAGAACTGGAACTAGTCATCGTAACAGTTTCGAAAACATTGCTGGTTTGTTTAACTGTTTAATTAAATATTTCATGTCTTAAAACAAGCCCTGTAAAATAATTAGTGCTTATATTCAATGTGGGGTAGTTTTTTTTCTTGGATTGTGGAGACGAGTCGTCCACAGGAAGGGCAAACCCCAAATCCCTAAAGAATCCCGTGCACCCGCGGGATCTGAGTCCCAAGTCCAGAAGACAGCGGTGATTACTTAAACCAAGATGGCAGGTAAGAAAGATAACTAACAAAAACGAAGATTCCTCCTTTTCCCCTCCACTTACTCATCATTCTCTCAATTCTAATGCAATTTCAGGGCTTCATCCATTAGATATGGAAGAAAACCTTGCAATGGGAAGGTAAGTATTAAGATTCGATGTTAGTTTCGATTGATTTTTGGGTCGTGTTTTGACTTTGTTTTGGAAGCCAATATTTAAACACAGCTGCGACTCAAGATCAAATTAGTCTTTTGTTCTAGTTCAGTGTTAAAAATTCTCCTTAAATCAACTTAACCCAAGAGTTGCGGTTGAAGATTTCGTAGTTTTAGCTAAACTTTTACATGCAAAAGCATACATAAGCTTATAACAGTTTTTATAACAGGCTAAAAACTTGTTGCCAAAAAACTCTTGTTCAAACTTTTTTTAAAATTGTTTGGGAAAATTTTCAGCTACAGTTTAGCCGGCCAGTTTTTCACTTGGATTCCTTTATCGCCAAAGCTTTTTTTCAACTCTATAAAAGTCTCATAAGTTCCTAACAAGGAAGCTAGTTTACACATACACACTTCCAGTACATGCTGAACCTGCTCTGATATAAACTCTCCTGTTGACAACTTTTTGATAAATTAAAGCATAAAGTATCTCAGATGATTTGTCTTAGAATATAGATGATTAATCATTTTTCCTAGGTCTAGTAGAGCTGACACAAAATTTGATACTACAGTTGGACACTTAGAGGACATCATAATGGGTAAACAAACGTAAATTAATACTATTTGTATGTCTAATTAAAATAGAAGCTTTACGGATTTCACACGTGAAAACGATATTTGAAGAAATTGACATTTCAGCTACACTGTGGTAGCTTTCATCAGAATGATGAAAAAATCAGGAAGCGTACAAGTATAAGTATTAGCGTCAGTCTATTGTATGTCTGCTTAGAAAACTTTGTCTGTTCCTACTCTTGCGTATATTGTTGTGCTCACACCAGAATGCATAGAGGCCCTAGCATTCTATTTCCTGCATGATAAATGTGAGGCATGTTGTCCATATGAATGACTTTAACTTCTTCCATGTTATTTTATGATTTTGTGGTTTGTGTTTAAAATTTTTCAGAAGAACAATTTCAAACAATGCTAAGTAGCTTTATGGAAAAACATGTGCATCACTTCGAAGACACAGAAGAAAACAAACTGATTTATACAGAAATTTTTAAAGAATATGTAAGTTTATTACTTTGAGGATAATTGACAGGTTTAGCAGTGATGGCACAACCTCAAGAGAATGGCACTGGCACATTCATTTTCATGTGAAGCCATCATCTTCAGGGTCCATCTCCTGAACAGGATGTAGGAAAAAGACTATATCTTCACTGCTTAACCTGTCTTAAATATCTGGTCAAGAGCAGGACTGCTTGTACTTGAATCAAAAAATAAATGATATTCTTATGGTAATTTCTAAAGCAGCTGTTTTCTTTTTATGTTTTATCTCAAATCAGGAAAAAACTATTGAAAAATATATTGATGATGAGCTCCAAAGAAGAATGCCATCTTTTTCAATGGAAGAGTTTTTGAAGTCTATACAGTAAGTCACCCCTTGGAATTGTAGGGGTAATTATTAAATAGTTGGTACATATATGGGCATAGGAATGTGTCTTTAGCAGGGTGGAACCTGGATTTTTTGAGGAAGTACATGGGACTTGAGCAGCAAAAGTAAATAATATTGCTGACTGTAAGTAGCTCATCTCAGGGAGTGTGTGCACCCCTCCCCTCGATCTGTCCCTGTTTAGGAAGAGGGGCTGGGAAACATGGCTGTCAACCCAAATCAGTGTAGTTCAAATGGTTGCACACTAAATGAAAATGAATGCATAGTCACAGGTGCTAGGGGGACTCTGATATCCTGCCCTAAGCCATGGTAAAGTCATCTACTCTATATGTAACTAATATGTTATTTTTTCTATTAGACATAGACCAGATCAGATTGGACCAGATATTGTAGATATGCTTGTAAGCTTCACAGATTTTTTGGCTTTCAAACAAATGTTCTTAGACTTTAAAGCTGTAAGTATTTTCACTGTATAGTACTGTTTGTTTGATTATATCTAATATCGGCTAGTTCACCCATTGTTTTCATGAGTTTGAATAGACCTTTTTACTTATACAGTGGCCATCTTGAATATATTAATTTTTCATTATTTAAATCTCAATATTATGGGATGTCCAGGGTGCAAAGCCTTTGTTTGCCCCCTGGACATCCCATAATATTGAGATTTATTAAACAATGAAAAAATAATATACTCAAGTCTGATGGCCGCTGTATTAGTAAAGAGGTCTATTTTGAATGCAGTAAAGTAGAGACTAGTGAAAACTAGTTTAGACTGCATCGGTGTCTTGAATAAAACAGTTGATAGATATGATAAGCTTAAACACCGTATGAATTGGTGGTTGTTAAAACTAAAATTTTTGAATGAAACTATTTTGAATGCAGTTGATGAAGCAAGCTTAATCAAAATTAAAATGTATGTTAAATATCAGGAGAGAGCCAACAAGCAACTCTTCTCAATGCTTAATTTTAATAATTGTAGCAGAAATTGAATTGAGAATACAAAGGGGTGAACTAGGCAATAGACCTCTTTAGCTTGGGCATAATGTTTTCCCATTTCAGATCCCGTGTCATTCCCTTGGGTTTTATTTCTTTGTTTCTCCGAAATGCTTGAGAAGATACGTTAATATGGATAAAACTGAAACAAAGAATCTTATTCCCAAGAGGATGACACGTGGTCTGAGATGGGAAAACATTATGCCCAAGCTAAAGAGGTCTATTCATCAGTAATGTGTACAACCACATACTTCTTAGAATAGTGTTATAATTAAGCTCAGTTTTTATAATTGTAACACTTGATTTCACTTGTTTCAGAGTAAAGAAGGAACTGCATTAGATTTTAGTGATTTGATAACAGTAGTATCATCACCATCAGTTTCAAGACAAGATGCAGATGAAGTCCAAGACATGCAGATTGATCCAGATTCTCCAAGAGATGCCCCTAAAAAAGGCAACTCTGATCAACGTAGCTAATAATAATTTAACTTATTAAATGGACTGTATCAGGCATATCAGAGATGAACATCTCCAGGTTAAACTTATCAGTCTTTTGTTCTAATGTGGCATATTCTTTACATGAATTGCACATATCAATGAACTGTACATATTGAAGCTGATATCTCATAGAGTTATTTGTACATGTATGTGGTAGAAATGTATGGTTCCAACTTACAGCATGTATGGTACTGTCAGTATGCTATTACATAACTGCACTGTAATGACTCCTCATTTTTAAGTTTGAATCATTGAGTCACAAAATCAAGTTACATGTATGGTTGCAGTAAAGTATGAAATGACAGCACTAAAGTAGGAATACAAATTCGCTGCATTGTTTCCTGCTCACATAAAACTCACTCTAGAAGGAAGTTTATGCAAAGATGGTAATATTTTTCTCTATTCTTAAATTCATGAATGATTAATGAGGAGAAAACAAAGTAAATGATGGTGGTTTGGAGATGTGATCTTAATTACCGTAGTATATTAAAATTTGCCCAACTTTTGCTTTGATTTAATCCTAGAATTATTCATGGTTTGAGAAGCCAGATCAAACAATTGAAAGAGTCTTTCATCCTCTATCCAAACCATAGTTAATAGAGGGAGATGGTTAGGAAGCCTATTGTTATATTTCTTTGTTTACTTTTGATGTTGGGCTGGTCATGACCCTGCACAATTTTTGTAGTTCCATCATCAGAAACGGCTAAACAACTGAAAACAAACATTCTGTATTACATTTTATAATATATATTGAAGTATTTTGAACAAGCATACAAAAGAAACGTTTAGGTTTATTCGTTCAGTCGTAACCAATGATGGTAAAACAATGGTAAAACAAAAGGTTGTGCAGGGTCACGGTTGAAAAAAGTGAACAAAGACTTACAACAATAGGTTTCCTAACCATCTCCCTCCATTAACTAATATGTCCAAACTGGTTAAAAAAACTTGGCTTCACCTCATTTTTTCAATCCACTTCTCAGTGTTTTGATATCAGATGAAATACTTTTTCCTGGGTTTGAGCTATTACATGCAACATCATCATTGATTTGATTTATCCAATGTACTGTAATTAAGGATAATCTACATGTACTTAATTAATTGACACTGAAAGTGGTTGATAACTACACGTAGCCTTGTTCTTATTTAAATGTATTAAGTTCCAAGAAACAGTCTGTCATTAAAAAAAGGCAGTCACTCTCAGGCCCAGTTCAGACGTTGAACTTTTGCTGTGCTGAATTCAATGTAAATGAGATTTAGTAGAAACAAAAGGTTTGACTAATTTGCTTTAGATTCAATGCAGCAAAAGTTTGATGTCTGAACTGGGCCTCAGAAAAAGTTGAGAAATGTTTCAAATAAGTATACTGCAATATTATCAGAGACAAGGCTTTCTCTGTTGTTTGCAGTAAACTCACTCTTGTATTACTTTAAAACCTTGTCATCTAAGAAAAACTATGCATGAAGGATATCTTTTAGATAATTTCTCAGCAGTAATCTAAAAGAGTAAATATATTAATATATTATAAAGACTTAATTTACATACATACATGTAGTGGTTAACTATGTTTTACTTTTCATACATGTAGTAATATAATCATGATTGGTTGTAAACTTTTTATTATTAAACATCATTACAGTTATTGGTTTGATTTATTCTTTTTTTTTTTTTTTTGGTTATTTTTTATATTAAATATGAAACCAGTTTTGATTATCAAATTATTGGTGTTACCACATTTACAGAAAAAGAAGGATATATAAATGTTGCTCTGAAAATAAAAAATTTAAAGGTGCTGCTATTAGGCACTGGTCATTTTTTATGTCACTGGGGGAGTTGGTGGTTTTCTGAAAAATGTTACAGTTTGAACCCCTCTAAAATTCCAGTCAATTATAAATGTCCCCCTGGGCTGCATACAAATTTTTAAAATTAAAAGTACTAGGTTGCATGAAAACATAAAATCTAAATCTGTACCTGCTCCAGTATTTCAAAATTGTAAATGTAGCTAATTTTGAAAATTGTACCCCCATTTAAAATCACCACCTCCCTGTGATGTAATATATGATCAGTTACTAAGGCAATAATGTTCATTGCAAGTCTTGTCCCACCATTTTGTAAATTTTCTTAGGCTTCATTTATTATGTATGGCTGGGGGGAAGTGAAATTTTTATATACTAAGAAAAAAAGCAGTCATGCATAATGAATGCAGCCTTAAAGGGGGAACAAAGGGAGAGGAGGAGGTCAGCTTTTTGTGTAGCTAAAAAAGGGGGCTGCCAGAAATTGTGCAAGCTTTTTTGTGGTGTTTTAGTGCATTTTGATTTTTTGTCAGTGATAGTCCTTGAATTAATTTTTTTTTTGGGGGGGGGGGGGGTCATGTCATTGAGACATGCAGCATTAGGGCCACTGGAAACCGTGTGAAGCAAAATAAAAATGCACCAGCCCACCCCACACCTTCCTCTAATAATGAACTGACCTTCACAGAGGCATCAAATGAGCTTGCTGTCTTAGTCACTTTTCTAAGACTCAAGTTAATGATATAAAAATACCGTCATTATGTATTCATAAAAGGCATGTGATTCCTACTTCGATGTCGCTAACTTTAGTGATCACACTTAATAAGATCTAGATCAAGGTTCCGGGGAAACAAAAGAATAGTCATTATTTCATTGTTTCCCTGGAGCCTCGACTCAGATCTCATTGTGTGCGATCATCATGAAGTCTGCGCTCACATCGGGTTTCCTGTGGTTTCTGCACGTGTGGAGCCCAGTCTCCCACGACATTCCTTCCTCTTTTCAAAATGGCGGCAGTCGAGGACAAAACCGAAGTTTCGACTGTTGAAAGCGAAAAAACCGCTGAAGAACTCAAATCCCAGAACGATTCAACTATTGACACAAATCCTAAGGAAGGTAAGGCCATCTTTGTTTATTATTTTTATCGACAAGCACAAAAAACAAAAAGTTATGTAAGAGTTTTTGTTGTGCTTGTGCTAGAGGTCGCATCACGTGGTGTTGGGTATTTTACTCTTTTAAGCTTTTATAAATCTGATTTCGCATTTTCTAATGTCTTTTATTTAAGTAAAACACAACAGCTCACGTAGCGAATAAGCTGATACCTTGGTCAGACACTGCCATCATTAAATTTTGAGTTAATATCCATTACGTTATGATCCGTCCCTATTTATGTAAACCTAAAGTACTATAAATGCCTCAAATTGTTTAATTTGATATTAAATAGATTGTAAAAGTTTCATAGTATGTTTTAGTATCTTGTTTATCAGCTTTAGGCTAATCTCAGTTGTAATAGCCGCCATCCGGTTAGCTCAGGTCGTGGGTTCAAGCCCTGGCTGGACCAACACTCAGGCAGGGCTCGACACTATCTTTTTTAGGTACTAGTCCTTGGGCTTGTCACTTTGGATAATAACTCAAGGTCTTTTCCCCTCTTATTTTCACTAGTCCACAGCAAACATTAACTAGTCTGAGACTAGTAGATGTATGTTAGTGTTGAGCCCTGTCAGGGTCTTAAAATAACTGAGGAGAAGGTGCTGCCTTTGTAACTACATCTGCAAATGGCTAGACCTTCAAGTCTTCTTGGATAAGGACTTTAAACTGTAGGCCCTGTCTCCCATCCCTTCCTTAACCTGTATATGGGGGACATTAAAGAACCTGTTGAACTATTCTTGTAAGAGTACGGAATTGTCTCCCAGATCAACAGCCTACCCCAATTGGAGGCATAATACACTAATACTAATTATCTACTCATGATTGTAAGCTGTGTGGTTGCCAATGGCGCCTTAATGTGCAGCATGTAAAGTCCTACCACTGAAAAGTGATTGTAAAGTGCATTGAGACTTGTGTGAAATGTGCTATATAAGTATCTATCCTTAATAGTGATACTTCATGTTTACTAGCAAAACCATTGTAATGTTAACATGCCAACCATTTTCATGGTTTCACCAGCCAATTGGTCTCTGGTTGGAGAATGAATAAAAGGCTTATGTTGCATGAAGTATCACTATTCAGAAATTGGAACAACTATAGAATACCCCACCACTTTGTTTTAGATTGAAGCAAGTCTTTTGAAAACGACAAAATAACAATAGAAGAACAATAACGGATTAAGTTGTGCATATCATTTGGCAGGGTATTCTATAGTTGTACCCAGAAATCCTTCAGCCCCCCTTCCTCTCACACCACAGTTGATACGCTGAGCATTAATTGAATTGCCACTAATATAGGTTTTTGTTATTAACCAGGTGACTCTGAAGCCCCAAAAGAAGAAGGAGAGGTATGTAAAACTGAGGACATTTGAATGGGTACAAGCTCATTCTGTGAAACAGGTTGAAATAAGCTACTAATAACTACTACTCCAAGTAACACTATGATTCTCTACTTTTAAGTGTCAGTATCTATTTACAGGTAATATGCTTTCCAAATATTTTGGAAAAAAATTGACAAAAGAGCTACCAAACCAAGAATGGGCCATAGTCCATAACCCAGTATTTAGACTGATGATATAACTGGGTAATAATTAGGTTAGATCATGTGGGAAGTCAGTGTAGAAGAAATGCTAGAAGTAATATGCACAAAACAAAACACCAAAAACAAAAGAGTTTAAGCAGTAAGGTCACCCTATCCTCAAGTTAACAGCTCCTGGAGTTGAGTACAGTAACTCTTGATCTGGATATCACAGGAGAAAAACACTAATGGACACAGCAAAGAGGAAGCCAAACCAGAAGGTGATCCAAAAGCCGACACTAGTGATGCTTCATTGGGGAACACAGTTGCAAAGCATTACAATGAACATCCCGAAGGAACAAAGGATAGCCGAAAGGAAAGCAGGATTTTCTACATGCGCAACTTTAATAACTGGGTGAAGAGTGTCATGATAAATGAGTTTCTTGATAAGATTAAAAGGTAACTGCAAGCTTCTTTACATTCATATTGTTTTCACAAAAATATTTGTAGCAATTACACAATTGAAGGTAGTAAACAGGGCTTGAGATACAGGTCTGCCAATGACCAAAATGCAGGGAAAAAAATTTGGGGGAAATTTTGCTCTACTGTAGGTATATATCCTGCCAAGAAATAGGAGCTGCCTAGCCATTTTTTTCCTATTTCAAGCCCTGTTACAGCTGTAAATATTACAGGCTTACATGTTTAATAGCATCTCACAGCAACAGCTGATGTGGACTTGCTTTGCTATTCCATACATAAACCTCAGGCTTTAATAATATTCTGCACCCACTACATTTAACTTGTTTGTTGATTTTTATGAAGAGGAAAAACATGTTCTAATCATCAAATTGTTTATTTTTCAGATTCAACTATAGGAATATCCATGTTTTGGATCTGTGTTGTGGTAAAGGAGGTGATCTCCTAAAGTGGCAAAGAGGACGAATCAGAAGGCTTGTGTGTGCCGACATAGCTAAAGTTTCTGTGGACCAGTGTGAAGTAAGGTACAAGGAAATGAAGCAGACTGCTGAAGAGCGAAGATATCGGGATCCTCTCTTTGAGACTCAGTTTATAGTGGCTGACTGCAGCAAGGTACAGTAAGCACACACAGTAAGGTACATCACAGGATATGCACTTGTGTGCAACATAGTAATACTATCATAATATTTTTTTTTTTTCAATGCACCATGTGATACAAAGTGTATGGACCCAGTCATTTGCCTGCCAAGTTACATTAAATTTAACCCACATTTGTGCAATACTCTTGCAGATTTATGCATACCATTCTATTTAAGCAATATCAAATGTGCACACATGTCTCTGTACTGTGATATAAACACACTGGGAAATGTAGATAATGAGAAAATCAAGCTTATGAACAAGTCTTGAGGCACAGCCAAGTGTTTCTATTGCTTTCCGAGTGCTCTACATCCCAGGGTGTTTATATCACAGTACAGAGACATAAGCGATTGTTTTTCATCTTGCTTTTATGAAATATTTTTTGTTGTTTTAGTGTGAGCATGTCTATGTTCTCTGATATAATCATGGTAGCCAGCTGATCAGCTCATGCTTTATATCTCAAGTATTTTATATTATATTATATTAGCATAAATGTCAGTGCTTTAATTAATTTTTAATTTTTAACTTATGGTGTCCTAATTTTAGGAAAGGCTTGCTGACCAATACACTGACAAGGATTTGGTGTTTGATCTGGCCAGTTGCCAGTTTTCTTTCCATTATTCCTTTGAAAGTTTTGAACAAGCTGACATGATGTTGAAAAATGCATGTGAGAGGTTAAAACCTGGTGGATATTTTATTGGAACTACACCCAATGGTTATGAACTAGTGTAAGTCTTTTCTACATCAATCTTTAATATTTTTATAAAATTTATTGATGACATCACTGGTATTACATATAAAGCCATACAGATGACAAAAGTTTAATAAGCAATGCCAGGAAAGTTAGTACATGATTGGATCTCATAGTGTTGCCTGTATTGCTAGAGTTAAATGTACTCTTGTCAATAATACCTTTCTTATATCACTATCCTACACAAGATTACTGTTAGCAGAGAAGGTGTAGTTGTAATTCCTGAAGATGCACAAGACATAGATAATGAGGCCTGTGTTGTTGGTCCTTTATAATGAAATACCTCATGAAAATAATAAATCCAAAACAAGGAAGGTGTTGGAATAGGGTCTTTTTGTATAAACATCCTAATCATATTGCTAATACATGTTTATATGAAAACATGTCAAAAAGCTGTCTGTTTTTGAAAGATCTTAATAATTATGCTTTGATTTCAGTAATCGAGTAAAAAAGGCTGAAGGACTGGAATTTGGTAATGATGTTTTTCAAATTAAATTTGAAAATAAGGATGAGTTTCCACTTTATGGATCCAAATATGACTTTCATCTAGAAGGTGTCGTAGATTGTCCAGAATTTCTGGTTTACTTTCCTCTCTTAGAAAAGTAAGTCTGATTTGATTTGTTTTATCATTATAATTGTATTTGATAAAAAAGGAGGTCCATGTTTTTGAATGATATTGTAATGAGATAAACTGAATTCTCATAGGCTGCTCATGTTTACCCTCCTTGTCTTGTCAGTTCTAATTATCAGTAACTTTATTAATTTCTTGGGATATTTTCTAGGATGGCTAAGAAATACAGCATGAAATTAGTCTATGTAAAGACTTTCCATGAATTTTTCCAGGAAAGAAATAGGGATAATATGAACTTGTTGGCCAGGATGAATGCATTAGAGGTAATGACCAATGTTCTTGATGTTGAGTTTTAAACCATCTAACCTAAAATCCTTACCAAAATGTGTTAACATTATGAAAAATTTAACTCTAATCATACTCAATTTTAACACACTATATGTCCATAACCCACCACTACCAGCTCCCTGATTCAATTGTTAGACCGGGGTTTGTTTTGTTGGTTTAATTTCCAAAAAAAAATTATGTGAAGAAGCATCTTGACTAAACAACATTGATTGGGGGGGGGGGTGGGGTGGGGGGAGATTGGTTGTTATGAGGTAAATGATTTTGTGATAAAAACATGGAATCCTGCCAAGACTTTTTGGAAGGAGTGTACAATGTAAACTGGCATTGCCATACCCAATGCACAATGTAACTGTTGTCTTCATTCCACCTTTTAGACAATTTCTATAATTTTTTAACCAATACCTTGAACATTAAATTTGACAAAACAATTTACGAACTGGTTTGAAACTGTTCACTTTCAATTATTACCTTGACTTTGTTACTCCTTTGCATAGAGTGGATTTCCTATGAGTGGAGAAGGCTATGGCAAATTTGTAGCTGTGCTATGCAGTATTTGAAAACAATGGGAAGCCATTTCAGTGTTAATGCTTGCTGTACTGTACAGTGCTGTAAGTCAGTACTGTACATGTGTTTTCCACTCATACAGAAACTGCTCTGTTACTGTATTTGCTATAAGAACACTTTACATCTGCAAAACCTATTGATCTGTCCAGTTATTGATGATCTATAATTTTCTGCTTATTACACAGACCTATCCTCCAAAACGTGAAGGTGATAGTCTAGTCTCTTCCTCAGAAGAATCATATTCTCATGCTAAAGACTTCATAGAAGGTCTACAGTCTGGAAAAACAGACTCATCTACAAGCAAATACTACAGGGATCACAGGGAGAGGAGCCAGAAATATGTGGTATGTGCTAATGTCTGGTCTAGAAATCCGTGTACAGACCAAGACCCAAATTTGTGTTCTAACTCTTATTTTTTGTGAAAAAATTAATGACGGCTAGATATTTCCTCAACATCGAGGAAATATCTATTTGTCATTAATTTTATCACAAAAACAGTTAAGCATAAATGTTTAATTCTAACTTTTATTTTTTGTTGTGTAATTATTACCTCTGTGCTTTTGATCCAAATATACTGATTGAGGGCATGTGTGTACTAGTGTTTTCTATTTTAAAACCACTTATCATTCTCTTAAATGTTACTGGATTTGTTATAATATTTTTCTTTTTGTTTTATGGTTCATAGGGAACATTATCCAAGGAAGAATGGGAAGCAGTCGGTAAGTTTATCAGTCCTAAAGACCCAGAGGATATGAGGAGAAGACATGGAGAAAAAAATGATGCATCCTTCCCCCCTTAACTCTGAGTGTTTTTATTTAAATCATGGTTCGCACAAGCCTTGAAAAGTCCTTGAAAATGCATTGAGTCCTTGAATACTCCTTGAATTCGGAAAATTTGA
>WUAP02172448.1:0-23654 GCA_015163945.2 Stichodactyla helianthus | reverse complement strand
ATGTTTTAGAAATATACGGGGCTGAAAGTTTCAAGATACGATTGGAAATTCCATCGATACCTGTTGCTTTATCAATTTTCAGCCCTTTCAGCAAATTTTCAACTGCGGTCGTGCTAACAGTATGAATAGAGAAAACTGAGTTAACTTTATGGAGGTAATCTGAATAGTGAGATGTGCATCGATTAAGATCGATTGCTAAAGCTAATTTAGATGCAATATCGGTGAAATAAGAGTTCAATACGTTGGCAATGTCTCTTGACTCATGGATGGATAGATGGATAGATGGATAGATGGATAGATGGATAGATGGATAGATGGATGGATGGATAGATGGATGGATTTATAGTGGACTGGATGGATGGATTTATAGTGGACTGGATGGATGGATTTATAGTGGACTGGATGGAGGGATTTATAGTGGACTGGATGGAGGAAGGGATGGATGGATGGATGGATGGATGGATGGATGGAAGGATGGGTGGGTGGGTGGATGGATGGGTGGGTGGGTGGATGGATGGGTGGATGGGTGGGTGGGTGGAGGGGATAATGGCTAGGTTGTATATTTGCTTGGCGGTTAGTCAAATGTTTAATCATCAACATTACTAAAAAGAACAATATTTTATTCAGTTACTTTTATTTGAATGCCCAATTTTTTTATACATTTTATTTGATCATCCTTAATATTCGTTCTATTTCTTTTTAATTTCTTTCTTTCTATATATTTACAAAATCCTTTCTATAAATCTAGTCTTTAATGGAAAACCCGATGCTGCCCTTTATTCTAAAAATTTAATTTATGGATGGCTCTAAGTTGATATATTTCCAGGATTCACGCCTCTATAAATTTCTGCAAATATTCAATTCTACAATTCATTCGACAATTTTTACAGAAGAAGTCTTTTGTGTCACAATATTACACAGGGCTATCAAATTCATCAAATAAATTAATTTAATATTACTAATGCATCTTAATACCCACATTTGATCTACGTACATGCGAACGTTAGTGATTCGAATAGTTTTATATTCCGTTTTGATAATAATTATTAAGAAGTTATTATTGATTATTAATATAATTATTAATTATTTAAAATCTATTTTAAAGATTCATTCTTCAAAATTGATTGATTTATAAGTAAGTTAATTAAATATATTTAGTATTCAATAAACATCCTACCCTAGCATATGTTGATCATAAAATCTGTCTATTCCTGGTGTACGAATGTGCAATGTGCAATGTGCAGATGTTAGATTTTCTATTGCAGAAATAATATTATCTTATCATATTTATTATGGTTATCATAAGATTTGTACATAATCATAATATCTGGGTTCACATGTACAGAGAAATAGTATAAACGGAATTTCCTTTCACAGAAACAATTCTAGTGTTGCAATGTGCAGATTTTAGTTCTCAGTTTAAACTGACGGAGAGCGGTGTATTGAAAATTAAGTCAGTATGACTTTTCGGTTCAGTATCAGAACTGGATCATCGTGGTGTGTTCTCGACATTGATGCAATGTAAGAAAAATAGTTTTAAAAAATTTGCCAACAATTCTCTAATGTCCCAACCTGAGTCGTTTTGGAGCAAATAAACGAGATGGTGAAAATGGTCCTAGAAAAGAGTAAAATGATTGTTTTCTTAGTCAATAATGTAAAAACGTTTAGGCCCTTTAATTTGAAACGCATACGCGTCCCCCAGAAAATGACATATTTTTTTAGTTTTGTTACACCCAAATCCAAATCTATAAATCCTTCCTAAAGTCAGAAATTTTAAACCTTGTGATTTTACTCTTTTTGAAAGTCATTCGCTTCAAAAAGTATGATATTCCATTTCACTTAATAACTTTAATAGATAAAGTAGTGTATATTCCTATTACGAACGTATTTTCTTATGTATTGATTCAATATCCATCATTTACTGTAACATTATTTTCTAATATGCAATAGCAATTCTTCAAAATTTAGTTTGATCCACACTTGACAAATATCATCCTACATTGACATGAGCTTTTGTGTGTCGTATGTCAGCTCATGTGTACGATTCAGCTCATTGATCAAGAGATGGCGTCACATCGCTATCTTCATGATCACGTGACGTTTCTACCATTCCTCCACTGCTGGTCATGTCTTGATGCTGCGTGCTTTGAGACAGCATCATCTCCACTTGACCTCCAGCATGGCTGGTTTCTGCATCGCTCATGCTGGCTTGATGGGCCTCACTTGCATCGGTACTCATCATGGAGGAATTTGAAACTTGCTGCTGAACATTGTTCGGCCTCTCTTGAGGGTTTCCATGGATATTATTTGTGTACATCCCAGAGTACTGTGTATTCATATCACCTCTATAAGAGGATTGTACCATCTGTTCGTTAACGCTATCGCTCTGATACAAATTTGAAGGACGTCCCGTTGTGGAACTGCAAAGAACAAATTGGGAATGGTGACTTAACGTATGGAGGAAGCAAAAAAATTTAAAAGTAATTGAGGATTGATTTTTAGGATAAACTTGGACAATACACACATCTTTATACATGTATGCATTGATATTGATTCACCTGAAATAGCAAGGCAATGAGAAAATAGTGAAAGTTTAGACTTCACGTTTCAAATCTTAAGACGTCCTTTTGTCACAATGAGTACCTTGAATTTAGAAACAAGTGTTGGTGTAGTTGGTTAGTGCTAAGCGAGAGGTCCGTAGTTCGATCCTCAGTGAGCTCACACGTCTCGACTTCTCTCTAGTCCGTGTAGCTTTAGCTTTAAACTTTACTTAAAACAGAGCACTGATGGAGAGAGAGGGGAGGGGAGGGGTGTGTGTGCTGCGTCGGCTTTCATTGATACTAGCCTCGTAGCTGAAGGTAAATAAAGTGCTTTACCTTTTACCTTGAATAAAGTTAGGATGGGGAGGTGCATCTACCTGTCAATTGATTTTTTTCACTTTTTTTCCTTCATTTTCATTTCAAAACTTTTCCCTTTCCCCGATTTTATTTAGTAGTTACCTGTGTGCCAAAGAGTGCACAGATGCAGTCATATTCGGATCGCCATAAACGGAAGAGCGTTGAACTCTGTCAATCAACCTTGGTGACAGATTTTCGAGTCGAGATATTTTCTCTTGTAGAACGTCAACCTCTGACTGTAGTCTTCTGTTTCTAAGGATCATGTTAACACTGCGATCGACTTGTTGCCCCATCTAAAACGATACAAGCAAGCAACAGGAATTCATAAGTCCAAAGCGGTTTACAAGTTTCTCGATATTTAAGAGGTAGGGAGGAGGTTCTTAATGGGAAGGAGAACATAACTGCCATGTTGGGCGATAAAAAAAATGAATTCATTGTATGGTACGTTCATCCAACATGGCGGCTATGAATGATTCTTCATCGTATCCATGTTGGTACTATTTAACAAAAGATTTCTCATTAGGTGTTTTTGTGTGTACCGCCAACATGACCGCCATGTTTTGTCTTTTGATTCTCTTGGGAATGGTTGCAAATCATCAATAAGAAATCCATCATCTTGGCCAAGTCTCGCAGTTTCAGTTATTTTAATGTAGCCGGATAAAAATGACTTACCCTTGGGTCTCTTAAGCCTTGCATTCTCATCTGCATTGATGCCTCTCTTTTCTCTCTTTCATATCTTTCTTCAAGGTCTCTTCTTTCTCTCTCAAAGTCCGTCTTCATAGATATTCGTTCCTGACGATACTTTGTCTTTAACTGAGACATCTCTTCTGCCAAGCTTTCGTAATCCTTCCCCAGCTCTCTGATCTTGTTTTCAAAATATTCCTTTTCTTTCTGGAGTTGATTTTGATATTCATTTTCAATACGTGTGAAGATTTCCTTGTTGTTAAGAATACTTTCGGCACTTTGCGCATGCGTCGTGTTGTACCCTGGGTTCTTTTCGGGCTTGTAGTGTGCGTGATGTTGGAGCTGAGACTCTAACTGCATTCTATGTTCACGTAATCTCGTGATCTCCTGTCGCAGGGTTTCCAAAGTACTCTCGATATTTTCTTTCTCCTTGCGAAGTTTTCGACGATATTCTTCCTCTAACGTAATCTTGAATTCTTTCTGGTTTTCTTTCACGTTTTGCAACTCCAAAATTGCATCTTGCAAATCATTTTCAAGCTTGAATTTTTCTTCCTTGAACTTGACAACCATTTCTTCCATTTTATTTTCATACTGTTGAATCTCATCATTCATCACCTCGAGCTTTTCTTCGTACTTCTCAACATCGATTCTATATTTGACTCGTAGTTCTTCCTCGATTTTTAATTTCTGAACCTCTTTTGCTTTCTCAAGTGACTCATTGAATGCTTTTCTTTCTTCTTCGGAGGCTTTCTGCATTCCAGCTTTTGCTTTCTTGTATTCTTTCTTAACGTCCTTTTTATCTTGTTTAGCTTTGTTTAGCTCTTTTGTCAAAGCATCAATAGTGACCCTTAATAATTTCTTCTCCCTTTCAAGCCTTTTCGTGATCTCATCTTTGCTCTTTTCATAGTCAGCAAATTTACTCTTTTCGTTTTGCAGCGTATGCTGCAGTTTTTGGATTTCATCTTTGTAACTTCGCACCTTATCAGCCACAAGCTCCTGTATTTTGTTCTCTAAAACTGCACTCTTTGATGACAAGTTATTCTGGAACTCCTCTTTCAACAGTCTTTGCATTTCTTCACTCTCCTTACTCAGGCGTTCCTCCAGCTCCTTCTTCTCATTCTGTAGTTTTTCTTTTAACGTTTCTAGCATTCCTTGATAATATCTTGAATTCTCTTCGAGTTTACTCTTCAGAATATTATTTGCGTTTTTTTCTTTTTCTGCGAGTAACGCAAGTTCCTGATCTTTTCTCACCAGCTGTTGTTCAACTTGGTTTATCCTTTCAGTAAAGGTTTGGATTTCGTTCAACTTTTGATTCACAGCATTCCTTAACTCATTCTTCTCTCCTTCAAGCTTTTGAATCCTCTCAACGTTTATTCTATTTTGGTCGTGACGCCCACATCTGTTATCGTCTGGCTTATCTTCAAGCTCTACTTGTATCTGCAGGTTTGGCATCATAGAAGTGTATTCAAATTCTATGCCATTGCCAGCTTGAATTCTTTCACGATCGGGTTTGTTCTCCGTGACGTTTACTTTGCTCACTACTGGAAGAGGTTCCTCAACACATGTCACTCTGGGACTTTCTGGAATTTTTTCTTGTAAAGGCATCTCACTCTCTACACATTTTGCCTCCTCTTTTGCTACGAGAATTTCCTCCTTTACAAATGGCATCTCACTTTTAACCTCATTTTCCATTGGCCATGGACTCGACTGAAGATTGTCTGGGATTGAGCTTGTCATGTATGCATTGTCTACAACTGCAGGTTGATAAGAGGATTGACTCTTCACGTTGTAGCTTTGGTATTGACCAATGGGCTTTTCCAATCCTTGACCGCTATTCATAATTCTTTGGTTTTCCTCCTGTAATCGTTTTAATTCTGCTTCATACTTTTGAGTAGTGTTTTTTAGAATTTTCTCCCACTCTTCTGTCACTTTTCTTACATCATCTTCATTCTTCTTAACTCGCTCCTCAAGTTTCAAAGCTTTCTTTTTCTCCTCCTCCAACTTTTCACTGCTTTTATCTAATTCTTCATTGTGCTGGTTTTCCATATCTTTAATTTTAGCTAATAATACAGATACCTCGTCTCTCATGCTCTTAATCTCATCTTCCATTTCTTTATATCTTTCTTGTTCTTTCTCCAGCGCTTGATTCAATTCTTTCTCCGACATTTCTTTTTGTCTTTCAAAAGAAGATGCTAAATTTGTCTTTTCCTCATTAAAGCTTTCTTCCATCTCCTTGATCTTGTTAGTCAACCTGTCTGTTTCTTTGGTCAATTTGACATTACTCCTTTCGAGCTCTTCCACCTTTTCGTTCATTTCTTCAATCTCATTGTTCATACTTTCTTGTTTACGTTGCAGATCGTTTCTTTTTCTGGTCGTTTGGCTTATTTCTTCTTGCAACTCCTCATTTTTCTCTTCCAATTCTCTTCTTTTCGCTTTCTCTTTACCCAATTCTTCCATTTTTTGTTTCAGATATGCATTCTCTTGGTTTAGTTCGTCTATCTCATGTTTCAGAGCGGATGTGGGTTGAGAAGCTCTGCTGTTGTTTATGTCCACTTCGCCGTCATTCTGAGTTTCATCGTTGCATTGTTTTTCTTGCTGATTGTCTTTTAACTCTTGTATGGCTTTTTCCAGACTTTCTATCTTTTCCTTTTGTTCCTTTATGATGGCTCTATACTCATCAACATCAACCGGCTGGATTTCGTCCTTGGGATGGAAACCAGAATCCTTTAACTCCATTTGGTCAGTAGCGGCACGAGGGGCAACGCCAGCATTCATATTAGTTTGTCCATCGCTTTCAGGCCTCATACGGCTTCTTAGATTTATTCCTAATGCAAGTTTACCAACTTTAATATTTGCTCGGGGAGAAGGTTCGCCTCCTAAAGCTGATCTTTCCTTCTCGAATTCTTCTCTCATTTTTCCAGTTTTGCCGCTTTCTTCCAGAAGTTTATTTTTCAGGACCATCAAATCCGACATCAAACCCTCGAGATTGCCACTGAGATGAGTCTTTTCACGGTTTTCATTTAAGAATTTCTCCTCTAGCATTTTCAATTCGTTGCTATATCTCTTCTCGAGTTCTTTTTCTCTGGCTTGAAGTCTTGCAATGGTATTTTTGAGGTCATCTATTTCCTTTTGAAATTTTCTGTTGCTGTCTACAAGGCCTATGTTTATCTCTTCTACTCTCATTTTCTGCTCATTTTCCATTGAAAGCTCGTTCTCAAGGTTTGCTACCTGATCTTCAAAGGAACTTTTCAGCTCGATTATCTGGATTTCATACTCGCCTGCCTCTCGTGCCTTCTCTCTCATTTTTTCTTCCATTCTTTTCAATGATTCTTTTAGCAGTTTCACCTCCTCCTCGTAATCAAACTTACTCTCTTCAATAATCCTATCCCTCTCTTTAATCTGTCGCTCCTTTTCTCGCAAGGCGTGCTCTAATGTTGTCTTTTCATTCTCAACACGCAGGTACTCTTCCTTGGAAACACGGTTTTCAAAAGCATCCATGAACGCTTCCATGGGATCAAGCCTTGGAGTCTGTTCATTGTCGGAACTGACATGCAAATGGTCGATAATTTCGCCCAGTTTTTCATTCTCCTCTGCCAACAAAGCTATGTCATTTTCGTAACCTTTCACCAACTGAGGCGAAATGCTTCTTGATTTTAAGAAGTGTACAAGTTCGGCCTCACTCATCCCGGTCATGCCAGAGCGTTTGTGTCGTCGCTGAGTGTGTGCTTTTGAATGTTCTCTTGTTGTTTCCTTTGCGTTTTGAGGGTTTTCTTTGGAAGGACGCATGTTGTTGCTAGAATGCTCAGCCTGCAAAGAATCTTTGAGGCTTGAACCTTTAATCTGTGCTGCTTCTCTGTGCCTCTTTGCACCAGCTCCCAACTTATCCTTCTCCAAATACCTCAACTTCGTTTCTGTTTCCAGTTTTTCATTTGTTACCTGGCTCAGCTTCAATTCCAGAAACTCCTTATCAGCCAACAGCTTACTTATTTGTATTTTGTCTATGTAGTTGTCGCGAAGACTTCGAGCACTTATCGATGTGTCTCCATCATCGGACGTCTCACTTGCAGTATCCATTATCCAAAAGTCTCGCTCTTTCCTTAAATTCTTAAGAGCACTTTTTATCGTATCATTTCCCTCAACCAGTGATCTAAGCTCTTCTTCATCCTCAGAAAATATGGACGACAAGTCATCTTTATCATAATTATTATCAATTTCAACTTGTTTACAACTTTCTACCTCGTTCGCCATGTTGGGCTCTGGAATTTCTTGAACTTGGCAGTCTATATCGCTGACTTCCTTGTCGTGATCGACTGAGTTTGAAAGAATACCGTTTTCCATTTTCAATGTAATATTTTCTTGTTCAAGCTGTGAAGCCTCTTGTTGATATTCCTCGAGCAGTTTTTCTCGGTCATCCACAGTGTCCATTTTTGTTTCGTCGTCTTCCTCTGACATCTTCACAAAAGCTTCTTTAAACTCTTCCAAATCTTTCTTGTCCATGGTTTTCTGGATAGATTAAGACAAGATGCATAGTTAACCGGATATATAAAGTGTTATCAAGAACTTCTGATATTTGTATTTGCATTGGCAAGATGTACTTTATTCAGCAGGTGGCAACCAGCCAAACTGTCTCAGGACTGTTTGCCTCACAATATATACTGTTATTAGGAAAACTAGAACGAACTTATGGAATGAGTTAATAAGCAACGGAAAACAGCATCGACGTTTTATACCATATCATTTAATTTCTCATGCAGTCTAGGTACTAAAGATGGCTGCAATGCAGATGATGCTATTTTCCTGGTAAAATTCCTAAAGATAATTATCTAGAATAATTTAAAAAGCTTATTATTCAAATTCATCTAATTGCTCATTGGTTCTAGCTTTTTCGAGCCTAAAGAAAACTGGACGAAGCCGAAGGCAACTAATAAATGCATTGTTTAGTTACTCAGAAATGTAATGTATTCATGAAACAGTATTATTTGTGGGGAATTTCCAACAAAAAATAATAATAACTGCGAAAATAGTCTCAATAAATATATGTATAAAAGCAAGTAGAAATACTTATATTTTTCCCCCAAGAAAAGCTGCAACTTTAAACGAAATTTGAAGTGAGACAAAGATGTAAGATCGTATAGTAGTATTAAGGTAGTAGTTTTTGTATGTATACGAAAATAGTAAAAGCTTTATTTTTCTTGTACGATAGCTAGTGTGCAATATCATTAGGAGAGGTTCTAGCATAAGCCGTTTGTTTATACCTAATCAACAGGTATTTTGTATGTGTGTTCCAAAATTAGTATCTTTTAGACTGGGATATTAGCAATTTATAAAATTCTAATCTAACACAGATTTACTTATGAAAGAAATGAAATAGAGAGAAAACGATCAAAGAAAGAAAAGAAAAGGAAGGAAGGAAGGATGAGGTAGGGAGAAAGAAAGAGAAATAGAAAGAGAAAAAGAAAGGAAGAAAGAAAGAAAGGAAGAAAGAAAGAAAGAAAGAATGAAAGAAAGAAAGAAAGAAAGAAAGAAAGAAAGAAAGAAAGAAAGAAAGAAAGGAAGGAAGGAAGAAAGGAACGAACGAACGAATGAAAAGGAGGAACCAAATGTTTATATAGTTTATATTATATTTGCAATTGTATTTATTATTGTATTATTTTTACAGTTTTTCAATTTTAGATCTAGAAAGCAACTCATGATTTCAAGCAGGTTAACTAACAAGAAATCATTTCTAATTACACAAGAAAAATCATCTTATATAAATTACCAAGTTTACTCATAAGCTACCGGTTTTCTGCAGCGTTTTGTGTCTCGTTCTAATTAACATAGTTACAGAAAATTCCGACAAGCTCACTTGATTAAAATGGACTTAATTAACGGTCGTGTTTCTCAGATATATCCAGTAATATCGAGTGTTGTTGATATACTTAATTAATTCGTGTTTACTTACCTTAAGTTTTCCTCCGAAATTTAAGACTATTTACTCTGGAGCCTTTTAAAAAGTCAGTACTAAATATTAAGATGTACACTTTCTGCGTAATATGGAATTCCTTTAAGACCCCGAAATCCCAATTTTCTACCGAATTCGACCACCATCTTGTTGCATCTTCATTAGTTTTCGTGTGTTAATCGAGAGGACAAAAATCTCTCTCGATTATTCTTGGATATAATCGTGTTCGTTGTTTTTTTCTTACTGTTGGCATTTTCCCAACATGTACTCGAAACCTGTCGTCGCCTTTTTCAAAAACAACGCTATTTTGCCATGACTACAAGATGACAGACGCACAAGCTTGGTTAATCGAGAAAATTCCCATTCAAGAATAACTAAAAATGTAAAATTCACTCCAATCTTTTATATTAGTTATGAAAGACACATAATTATGTTAATGCAAATCAGTTTTGTATTAAACACGAGTCCAGTCAGTTTAACAGTGTAACGTTTTTCCTGTCAGCGGTTCTCTATAATAGTAAAATGCTCACGCCAATGTAAGGGGATTCTTTGTTTTTCATGCATTTTTTCTCTCGAATAATGAAAATTTTATATTTTGTCTGAGAAAATTATTTTAATCAGAATAAAAATTACTTTCGAAAAAATACACAGACATCCTGTAAATGTAAACGAAAATCTGTGTCTATATTTTAATTCCCAAAACCCTTACTGTCCGTAAGGTTTATTGCTTTTTTCTTATATGAATTTAGGAGTGAAATCTAGCTCAATGTGTGTATTCTGAATTAACTTGGATTTATCCAGGAAGAATTTTACTGTATTTTCTTCCCTCCCCTCCTAATCTTTTAATTGCGTGATCCAAAAAAAAGGAATATTCCAAAATTTGGGCTCTCAAGACTCAAATGATTTTCACTCCCAAGAAAAATGGAACTCAAAGAAAAATGGCCGCCATGATGCTTCATAAACAAAAGAAACAAACAAAAAAATTGTTCAAATCATCCTCAAAATGGCGCCTCATTTAGATGACGTTACATGAAAATTAAGAATACTCTAGTTTCGAGTTCGTTTTTGCTCAGCCTTAGCCTCGATTGTGAATAAAATATTTACAATTAACAGTGAGGATTTGTATTTTTCATTTATACGTGAACTCCATATCTTCACATGGACTGTTACTAATAAAATTGGCTGAGTAAAAAAAGAACTTGCGGATTGCAGATTTTAAAAACAGTATACAATCCAGCAACAATCCAATGTCCCTAGCAATCGCAAATTCTTTTGATGGATTCCCCCCCCCCCTCGTTCTTCGTGCCACTGCATTAATATAAACCCATAAACACGATAGTACATTTTTCTGGAGCAAGGAAAAGGCTCAAGGACCCTGGGAAAAACTGTTGCATCTATAAATGTTAGCATACTCGAGAAAGAGCAAAACTACCACTGCGCATGTATAAATGTATCACCCTAGCAACTCAGACCGCTGAAGAATTGACCACCTGAATCGACTATAATTTTTCGAATATAATTTTATTTCCACTTTCATTCACAAAACAATGGCAAAGTTTTACACGAGGGTTAGGTTTTTGCTATGTACTTTCAAGTTCTGTTTGCTAATAAAAGTAAAATTCTGGTCTACCAAAAGCTAGAGGTGATGCTCCCAACTGCACTAGCGGCAGCTGCTGCAGCCTCCTCTGCTTTCTCTTTTGCCTCTTCGGCAGCCCTTTCTGCCTCAGCGGCAGCCTCTTCTGCTTGCTTCTCAGCCTCGGCAGCTGCTTCTGCTGCTTGTTCTGTAGCTTCTGCAGCAGCCTCATTTGCCTGGGCTATCGCATCATCCACAGCACCTTCCCCTGTAGCTGCTGCACCAGCTGCTGAGGCGGAAGCTCCCCCAAGTAATGCACCGGCAGCTGCTTGAGCACCTCCTGCCATGCCTGTGACTGCTTTGATTTTCTCCTGTAGTTCACTCACGATACCTTGGAGCGTTTCGTTCTGGGATGTCAGCTCTTGTATCTTGGCTGTCGCTTCGTCTTGGATGGTCAGGTTGGACATGAACTCCTTGACATCGTCTACTTTTCCTTCCAATGCATTTTTAAGCTGATCTGTAAGGGATAAGTTTTTAGCCACTTGGTCGGCCAGTTGGGATTCGAGACTCGATATTTGATCTTCTGATGGAGCTGCCTTGTTTAATACATCCATTTGATCCTAAATTAAGGAATAGGTGCATTAGATATATTCCTGTACTTTTACTAGATAAATAGCAGTCCAAAAAACTGTCTAATACGAGCACCCCACGATTATAGAAAGTTAGTCTGGTCCAGTAGCGGCACCTGTCCTAATATGGATACCCCGGCTGTTACAAACTAGGAACATTAGTAAACAGTTTGTCTGATGATCCCTGACAATTGATGTCAGTATTTATTGGCTCTACTGTATAGGTATCAAAAAGGAAACTTTTGAAGACTACCATGCACGCATGAAAAAAGAACGTAAATAAACACACCGTCGTGTTACGGTCGTGTCACTTTCTATCTGTCTATAAAAGCGATACGACAAACCTCACAGTTAACCTGGGAAGAACTGTGAAAAACATTGAAAGTAAAGGCCTTCTGCAAATTTTTTTTTGTGCATGGCCAGAATATTAGTCGTGAATAGACTAGCTTTTTCAACCAATAAATTTTTTAAATTAATGAGGAAAACTCAACTTGATATTGGAACCGATGGCCAATTTTTTGACACTGCCAAAATTCAAGATATTTTGCCGATTTTTTCTTGCAAATTTTAAAGCATATACGCTTTCTTTTTGCTGTTGTTTTACAACCCAATATTAATGAATACTCTTAAGAACTAAAAATGCTAACCTTAAAAATTTACGCCTCGTCAAAAACGGCAAAGAAGTTAAAATAGTAAAATAGTAAAGAGTTAGCTTTCAATATTGATTGGGTTGATAATAAGGTGCAGGTTGCATTGTTTGTCGGAAACACTTTTTTCTAGTTCAGTCGTGCTGAAGCGACGTAACTGCCGCATTTAATACACCTATTATCTTACCTGAAAATCCTTGATATCAGCAAGTCTAAAGTGTTGTGGAGTTCCTAGTGAAAGAATGAAGCGTTTTTCCCTAATTGGACTTAAGTACCTATTTAACGCTTTATTACCCGCTGATTTTTCTCATTTACTGGTTTTAAATTATTAAAACCTGAATAGCTGGTAAACAAAGTGATGGTCATTATTCTTAAATTCAAACAATCAATGCTTTTACACTATATAGTGTTTAGTAATTTCAATTTGTGTTTTTAAATATTTCATTTTCCTAAAACGTTTTAACCGCCCAAGTATTTGTTTTTGAGACAGTTAGCAGAAATAATGAGATCTTCTAGAAATATTCGGCATGTCAAAACGTAAACCAAGAAGCTAGATAGTCAGGATTTGTGGTTAAAACCAATCAAAACCATTCAGGTCGATAATAAATCCAGTATAGCAAGACTTTGAGAAGGAACCTTGAATATCTGAAGTGATGATTCCCGCTTCAAGTCTTGATATCTCATTTTTTGTGACAATCTTTTCGTACCTAAAATTAAACACGAGGTGACTTAGCTCATGAATGAATGGAGACTCGTACAGCTTCCTGAGAAGGTTTCCAGACTTGTGCCAGACTTTTTCTCGGACAGCTTTTCTCAAACATAACATGTCAATTCCAAGAAATCTGTTTTCATTTTTTCAAAACCAAAAGGTTATTGCGACTACAGGAGTTTCGCGTCCTGCCAATTATGCCGAGTCTTTACCTACTACAACTGTCTTTCACATCAGGTTTTTAACTACTTCATACCAATTGCCCCATGATTTCTTTATGGTACGCTAAGCTCCCATAGGGTAATCATATAGGAAAACTAAATCAAGTAGTTCTAATGGCGTTGTACTAGCTCATTTACTCGATTTTTTCTGTTTTCTCGTGTCAGTTAGCACACTATATATGTCGCCCTCAAATTACAGAAAATGAATAGAACACAATTCTTTATTGCGTTTATTTCACTTCGATCAAGAACAAGGTCAAGGCTCTAAACAGGATCAAAATTCTTCAAAGGACTAATACAGCAGAACTTTAGTTCTTCTCATTGCAAAATAACAAATCGATTCTCTTAGATTCGCATCAGAAGAAAATGTTGAGCCTAAGCTCCCTGTGGTCAAACTTATGAAACTTACAAGAAAAGGGCATAGATTATTGCATTCATGATATTTATTATATGGTCAATGACTCCTATATACTGTCCTACTTTCAAATATGGCCAGATTTCAAGCCATATTGAATTAAATTTACTTTTCCAATTTGTAACCGTGACGGCGCGCTAGGTTCTATTATACGAGCGCTATCTTGCTTTTTGTATCAGACTTGGTTCATGAAAGCGGAGTGAATGGCATGCCGGGAAGGATCGAAAAATCATTGCAGCAAAGGATGAATTTGAAAGTCATGATTGTATTAAAAAAGAATACCACGTACAAATATCTATGATTTAAAGTTAAGGTCGCGAAATTTTAAGCTTGGTTTGATACTGATAATATGATAAGATGATTTATGATGGTTTATATATATATATATATGTATGGACATAATCAAAGGCGTTTACAATGACTAATATGAATTCAGATTGCTTATACAATTTATGAGAGATGGTTAGTAATGAGGTGTAGGCACTGAGGATGGTCACCGCCAGAGTTTCTTTACGTCTTCAGTGGTTCTTTTACGTCCCTCTGATGCAGGTTAAGTCAGTGTGGAGAGACGGGACCGCCATTCTAAGTGGTCATCCGAGCCACTTAAAAGTCTAACCATTTGTAGAGTTTAATTACAAAGCCAGTACCTTCTTCTTAGTTATTTTAAGACCCTAAGTGTTGGTCCGGCCGGGGCTCGAACCCACGACCTCCCACACAACAGACCGACGCTCAACCAACCGAGCCAACCGGGTTTCGGGTTCTCATTCGGCATTAAATGTTTTAATTCCAAAAGCCTTTCTGCACCAAAGTCACTTGTGGAGTCTTTTGGTGCTATTTCGAGGTTGTAAAGGAATTAAGGTGTTTTGGTTTAGTGGTTAAACTGTACCACAGTCCCCAGGTGGTAAGCGTCCTTTCGCAACACTATTCTATCTTTGTTCTGAAGGTTTGCGTAAAGTGACAGTTATAGTCCTTCCTCGTCAGTAACTTGTTTTTTTCATATTTAAACAACATGTTTTGACCTTGAATGTCTTTGTAAACAGAATGGTAGAACAGAACTGCAATAAGGACTCAAGCGACTGTTAAGGTAATACTAACATTCAACATACACACAACTTATATTACTTGCAAGATATTGTATGTTTTTTCACAAATGCCTCCAATAAAAATTGAACTTAGGAAGGCGGACTGCCATTTCTTTAGTTTTTGAATTTGATTTTTTTGTCACATGCAATACGACTTGATATTATGATTATCCTCGTGTGACAGGTTTAGCAATATGTAAGTATTTTGACTGGTGCACAGTGTGTTGCAGATTCATCTAATTTGCAGTTTATATCAAACATTTTTAAAAAGGAAATTTTACTAGAAGCCGATATAAAGAATTGGTATCATATTTAAAAATGATTTTGTTAAGAAAAACAAAACTCCATACTGTACATTCAATGAATTGTTATGTAACTGACCAAGAGCTGCAGGTCGACCTATCAGGTTATAACTAGTTATGTAGATTTTATTGCTATTTGGCCAGGCGAAAACATTCTAGATATGACTCTAGATATGACTCTAGATAGACTATTAGTTATTCTAGGTTATCGAGGTTCTTTTAAGGTTCGTGATAAGATAATTGTTTTCTTTAGTGCTTTTAAATCAGTTTTTGGTCAACAAAATATCCACAACCTGTCTTATTGCCTAAAACAATCAATTCTGTGGTTGGAGTGAATTTTGCACTAGAAATTTTGCCAATTCTTCCTCACAGCCTTAAATCACATAATAAACTTTGCTCAACAGAAGATTTCTCTGCTGTTGACCAAGAAGACGTTTACACTATTTTCTTCCGTGGCTGTAATCATAGGCTAGAAACGAAATTTCTTCGGGGAATGCATTTATACATTTACAGTTATCATTATTGGAAAAGAGAAGCTATTCAAGGTTAAACAACCTTTTAATTTGACCTTTTGGAAACCTTATATTCAATACTTTAGCTTCAATAACTAAAACACCATTTTTGATTGTATCTTTCTTAATGGAAATTGTATTAAATCATCAGATTTGTAGACCACCTTTGTGTGGCAAGTCATCATCATCATCGACTAGATTGATTAGTATAAACTGAGTCTTTCGTGAAGAAAATGGAGATAGCATGCTGTATGGAGCATAATCATGAATGCAGTTTTGGACAGCACGACCAAAGAGATGCTTGCCTAAACAGCCATGGATGTAGTTGTGGTCAACGCAGTCAGAGGGATGCCACTGATACAGATCTTAGTTGCTGTTTTCATGGTAATTCCTGCAGCCATAACGACTTTCACGCATGTTCTAACGATTATAAGTATGAATCCCGGTATTATCAACTCATGACGGAGAAGGAAGAAATGGAACGAAGCTATGAGAGGGAGCGTCGAGAGAGACACTTAACGGAACAAAAATTACAGCAGGAATTGGAGGAGAAGTCTCTAATTGAGGACAAATTCTCTAGCTTGAACCAAAATCTTCAAAGGTATGACGAGGATTTGAATGTGCTCAGACACGAGAACCAGTTTTTAAAGGGCCAGTTCGACAGCTTGAAGAATGCAATCAATTCCAGAATGAGCTTAGAAAGGGCCATCGGAGATACCATGTATCTTGGCCCACCTCCTTCGCATTCGACTTCTGCCAATCCATTAACTGAGTCTGTGGATACTGACTCCTATAAGCATGAAGTCGCGGTACTTGCTAACGAGAACGACCTATTAAGACAGATCATTGATATTATCAACCAGCAAAGCCAGGAGAAGGCTTCGTGGGACGAGAGGGCTTCAGAGAAACACACAGTGGATTATAAATGGCGAAGTGATCCCGAAGTAACTCGACTTCAAGAAGAGAACTCGAAATTAAAGAGCCGAATTCGAGAAGTGGAAAGAAGCCGTAGAGAACAAGAGTCCGAGATGGAAGAAGTTACTCTTGACTTGGAAGACAAAACTCGTAAAACTAAGAAAGACATGTCAAGGTTAGAGGAAGACATCCACTCTAAGTCCCTAATGGTTGAAGATCTAGAAAGTCAGCTTTATCGACTAAAAATGGAATATCACGAGGAGATGCAAAAATGGGAACTGAAACTAGAGGCAGAAATTTTAATGAAGACACAAATTCAGGAAGAGGTTAATGTTCTTCAAGGAACTGTTCGAAACCTTGATGAAGAAAGAATTGAATTGGTAACAAAGTTGGAAGAATTGTATAATTCAGAAAATGACATCATTCAAGCGCGCAATGAGCTGGAAGCTCGATTTTCGGAGGAAATAAGTGAACTTCAAGCCCGTTTGGAAGCCGAGGTACGGACCAAGATCAAGTTGTCTCAAGAAATGACTGTCCTGATGAACGAGTTTGCTGACTTAAGAAATAAATCGAAGCAAATGGAAGAAATGTACCTCAGCGAGATAGAAGCTTTAAGAATTAATGTGGGTTTAGAAACTGGTGCTGAAGGACCAACAGTGCAATATGATGGCAATCCTAATGTGGTCATAGGAACATATCTAACACAACATCAACAGACAAACTCATTCTCAACAGGTCAAAGGCAACAAGGCACCGTAAGCAATGATATTCAAAGTCAGTTGAATCGTGAAATACAGAAACGCGAAGCACTTGAGAAAGAAAACAAAGATCTCTTGTATAAAATGAAAAACATCTTGTCAAACGCTGATCAGGCTTCTGGAGAGAAAAGTGTTGGTTCACTTTCCACTAAGGAAACATGTACAGACGACAGTTCAAATAAGTTGAAAAAGAAGATTCGAGTTCTGGAGAGCAAGGTCGCTGAACTGACGGAAGAGTGTGAAACATTACAACGATGTGCCAAGAAAGGAAGAGAAGTAGAAAAGAAGAATAAAGAACTGATGAACGAGCTGGATGAGTTGTCAAGCGAAAGAGATGGGATGTTACGAAAGCAAAGGTCACTTGTTTCCGAGGTCGAGAGGTCCTCATCTTCTTTACAAGATTTCGTAGAGAAAAACCGAAGATTAATGGACGAAATCGATTCAAAGTCGCGCGAGATTCGCGACATGGAAGATAATTTCAGACAAGATCGAAACAGTTTAATACGCAGCTTTGACAAAGAAAAATCCTTAGAAATAAAGGATATTCAACAAAAGAAAAAGGACCTTGAAAACCAGCTCGACGATCAAATTAGGGAAAACAGGAAACTTAAACATAAGGTTCGAGATTTTGAAGATGAAATACGCGATTTAAAACAATCGAATGGTCACGAGAATATTACATGCTGGAGTTATACAAGTGACAATAATGACACATCTGACTTGAACAAATCGAGGGGTGGGATGGATCAAACTGTGGGGGATTTGGGACGGGACACTCGAAGGTTAGAACAAATGCTCCAGGAAAGGAAGAAAATTGAAGAGGATCATGTCAAAGCTCTAGAAGACCAAAGAAAGCAATTGCGCGATGATTTTGAAATGGAGAAACAAAAATTGCGTCAATGCTTTGAAAAAGAAAAACGTGACCTTACTAATCGGTTAACTGCTGTAGTTAGTCAACCTGGTGGTTTGCCAGGCGTTGCTACTGGACGCGGGTTTGGTCCTTCGTCTGTCGTTCAGAACACATATTATACCCCATCTGGGCAGATAAGGCAGCCCGTTTCTCAGAATACTGGGAGTATGCGTCCTATTATCATCAGTAATCAACAGCATTCTTGTTTGGACACTCAAATGTTAACACCAACTACTCTCAGTTGTCCAGCCCCCCATCAACAAAGCCAGTCAAGTCCACAGCCTCACAGTGTTGCACGTCATGACATGCAGCAGCATCTTCCCTATCCACAACACCACAATGGACAAGTAACCGGCAGTATTGTATACCCACAAGGAGTTTCAGGAACTCTCCAAGATTCACAGCTTGATGACAATCTAAACAAGCTGCAGCAAGAGGTTCAACGTCTTAGTGCAGAGAAAAAGGATATGGAGAAGAGATTAAAGGATATGGAAAGGCGAATGGATGATAATCCAAGCAAGATGAGCATTAGTTTTGATCCTAAAATGTCTATAACAGCACGTGATTCCACAGGAAGGGACGGTGATGATCAAAAGGAATATATCCGCTTTGGTGTTTCTTCCGATAATATGCCAGGAAGAAGCCATCAGTCATCATCAACCATAGACTACAATGCCAATGAAAACATAGACGGAAAGTTGCAAGTAACGATGAAAAAGTTGGTAGAGGAACATCGTCAGCACTCGGATGAACTAAGAAGACAAATAAAACTTCAAAAGGATTCCTTTGAGAAAGACAAGATAAAGATGCAAAGAGAACATGCTGTACTTTTAGGAAACATCAGATCTCTCAAAAGAGAAGTCCATATTCTCAAGCACGAAAGAGAAGACATGCGGGAAAAACGTAAGAGAGAAAGGCTGGAATCGCACATGCGAGAGGAAAGGTTCAAAGATGAAGTAACGACAGTGAGAAAGGAGTACGATGTAAAAATCAAGCAAGAAATTGAAAAGTCAGAGCGAAAGGTAAAAGAGCTGCAAAGAACGATAAGCATCTCCGAAAGAACAATGAAGGAAATTGAAATAAAGTTTAAAGACAAGGTGACGCAGATCGAAAAGAGGTATTCACAAGAAAGGATGAACCTTGAGGCAAAGTTGAGAGACACTGAGAACAACGTCAGGTCAAGACTTGAGTTCCACTACCAAGCAAAGATGAACTCCGAAAAAGAGAAGTATGAAAGTACCCTAAAAGATCTTCGTAAAGAAATAAAGTACCTCCAAGCTCAGAGAAAAGAAATTCAGCTCAAGCTTTCAGCAGACTCAGGTGTTTCTACTGTGACGACGGAAAAAGAAACAGTTTACAACATTTCTCTTCAGAACAAGGATTTCTACAAAAGTTTAGAGAAAGAGATTGAAATTCGCTTTGCACAAGAGAAAAGAAGATTTGAAAACACCATTCGTGAACTGAGCAAAGAAGTCGAAGAGTTGAAGAAGGAGAAACGCGATATGAAATCTTGTTATAAAGAGGAAAAGGTCCAAGCAGAAGAGCATTTTGAAAGAGAGAAAAGGAGGATGGAGGAGAGGTATAGAAATGATATAGATGAACTCAAGAGAACAATTGATAGGCTTCAAGATGATAATATTAAGATGATGAGAATGCAGAGCGCTCCCGAGGTAAGTAAACTTATAGAGGAATATTTAGCACACTCAAAATTATATTTACATTACTAAAAACCCTCGGTCGGGATATTAGAAGTACACCAGAATTGATAGCTTCCCAACATGTCTCAGGTCAAATGCATAAAAAGGGAACTACATATTCGTTGTTTTCTCAATAGGTGTCCGTTCGTCAGCACCAGAAGAATATAACAAATCCTTACGCTGTCATTCAAAAGAGCAACACATCACTGGAGTTGAAGAACAGTGAACTCGAAAGTGATATCGCATACCTCAAAGGACGACTGAGTGACCTAGAATCTCGTCAGACCAAGTTACGTGTATCGCAAAAAGACAAGGTAAAAGAGGTATTCTGTTGCAGATCTAGGTGAAGCCCGGGCTTGCTACTTCCTCTCCCTTTATCATATTCAATAATCTAATTAATTAAATTGAATTTATTTTTTGTCCCGGAGGAGACTTCCATATAAGGGGGGCTCCTCCCTAAGAGTATGCCTCTTTCCAGAAGACCTTTCACTTTTCACTTGCACTATAAATGATGTAGTTGCCAAAATTTATGCATTTTTCTCTCTCTTTTTTTAGCCATTGACTGTTAGCGACCGCAAAGTGAGATTTAGTTCAGTCAACAATTCAAAAGGCCAGATGCGTAGGTCATTCTCATTCACAGACTTGCGCAACATGGCAGGCACTGGGAATACACGTGACACCTCTTTTAGTTTAGTAAGACCAGATTTTTCACGCGATGATCAAGGGGTTTCCTTTAGCCGTCTAAGCTCCAGTGGGATGGCAGGATCTATAGCGGGGCATTCCTCGGGAATGACTGGCTTCCAGGGAAATGGCTATGCAAGAAGTGCTGAAATAGCTCATATTCCTTCAACTGGTATTTTGAGTGGGGCTATGGGACATGGTTTGGGGTGCAGTAGAGGGGCGAGTGTGGGTTATTTAGGTGGGAATAGTGATGGAGCCACCTTAGGTCTGTCATCAGGTATCCACAGTGGCATTGGCATCGGGTCCTCATTATCTGGAAATAATAGTAGGAAAACATCGAGGGTCGGATTTTTGTCTGGTAATGGTGCTGGTAACTACCAGGCTGCAGGAGCTGGGTTTTTACCCAGTAATGCCATTGGAAATGTCTCTGCTAGGTATTTGTCATCCCATGGTTGTGATTCTGGCAGCGGTGCTTTATCTAGTAAGGCTACTGGAACTGGGTCCGGCGAAGCCATTGGGTTTGGTAGTGGTTTCAGATCGGTTGGTGTTGGAGGTGATGGTTTCGGCTCAAGTTTCCTAACCGGTAGTGTCGGTGGGTCAAGCTCTAGATTGCTGTCTTCCAATACAGAAGGCGAGAGTCTGAGCTCAGGTTACTTGGCAAGTAGTGCTTTGGGATCAAACGTTGGCATAAATAACACCAACAGTAGAATGCAATCAAGTCTAATCTCTGGTCAACGTATTCTAGGATTGGGACAAGCTTCGTCTGGTTCCTTTGGTGGTGGGAATCTGGGGATTGGAGGGGCCTCTGGAATGTCATGTACTAATTGTACCTCAGAGTTTTAGAACATCTTAGTAATGACGCAAAGAATAATAGCGAAGTCGCAAAAAAAAAAAAAAAAAAAAAAAAACCGCACTTGACGTTTTATTTGCACGAAGGTTCCTGCTAAATCCACAGGAACTCTATCATAATTAGCCTTTTAAGAAAACAATTTAGAGCTTTTCTGCCCCAAATAAAACAGCAAATCAGACTCTCTCTCGCACTTTTTTTTTTTTTTTGAAACATTAGTTTTTGGAGGGGTTGCCCACCACCCATCTAGATCTTACCTCTTTAAGTTACTGTTGTATTATACATATAGCTAATTCGATTAACGTTGTCGCTGAAAAAAGCCTAAAAGTTCATTTATCTTTTGTTTACCAACAAACTTCGCTGTAGCAGCCTGGTTGTAGGCTATCTAAGAATTAAGGTATATATGCCCAAGTTGCATAATTTGCAAGCCGCAGTGAGTTTCTTATTGTAACAATGTCACGGTGAAAAAAATTTCATGATTCCGTTTTCAAAGCTTTAGCCTTTAGGCTTTTTTCAGCGACAACGTTAAGTGAATTAGCTATATCAAAATAATAGAAAAATCATTAGTGATTAATTTTCAGTTATGTTTCGTTAAGGAACTTTTCTTTAAATAAGTAAATATTTTACTGATTTAATATTATCTTATTCACAGTATTCATCGTAATGAGAAAACTGAGCAACAAATTAGTATGTTTAAATTTTGTTCTTCAAATTAAGGGTGAAAAAAAAAAAAATTTAGAAACTGTGCTTATAATTCTTAGATAACTACTTTAATTAGCAAATACGCTTATATCAAATATCACTTATTCAAGTAAAGTACGACATTTTGTGTTGAAATAATTTAAGCATTATTAAGTGGAAATAAATAAATAGATAAATAAAAACTTTCGTACCTTTAATGCGTCAGTAAACTTCAGGGGGGTGGGGGTTTGGTTTCCATTGATTATTGATTTACTTGAGAATTATTCCCTTCCTCTCTTCAAAGCACATGCAATGCTCAATGGCAAGGGGTAACAAACTCCATAGCAACCTCACTTGGATATGACTGAGCCTTGTGTGATTTATTCATTGTTAATCTTTATTTGTTATTTATTAATATTTATCAACAGCAAATAACATTACAAGATTCGTGCTATCAATATTTAGCTTTTCTTTTCTTTTATTCTTGTTATTGTTTTTAACCTTATTTTAGCTGCACTGAGAAAGTTCAAAACTGTTCAAATTAAAGCTTCATTTTAAGTAAAGCAATATTGAATATACAGGTTATATTTTCTAATTCTATGATTATAATATAGTTAATATTCCATGTTTTACACAGATTACAAATTAATATTTTTTATTAGCTTTTCTCCTTTAATTTTTAATATTTATACATGTTTAAACTCTGTTAATATTTAACTGTCCAACGTGATGTTAGAGGTCGAGATGTATCTTGAGCTTCGAGATTCAGATTTTTGCAGTCTTCTAACCTTATAGCTGTCGAACTCATTTGCCTGTTAAACACGATAGCGGAGAGATAAAGTTATGGATAAACAACCGGGAATGTGAAGGCGTATGGGCAGTTGTTTTTAATTTTACCCAGCCGTACGTGTTATGATTGGATGGGTCGCAAGTATGGATTTCTTATGAGTGAGAAGAGACGTTGAAAATACCGTGCACAACTCACAGGATGTCCACTTAAGCTAAAGTGAACAAAGAATAATTGTATTTTATTTATTTATTTTTTACTCTGGAGCTGAAACAGTGCGCCAACTAGTGCGCAAAAACAAGTACGAAACGATTGTTTCTAAAGTAGAAATTTTTTTCCCCATGTAGAAATACATCCTAAAGGGAGGAATGTTCAAACACCATAGTTCAGCATTGAAAAACTTACAAAACATGATTAAATCGTCTTCATCACTTCGAATTAGAAAAAGAAGGGAAACAGAAAATTAAAATCGAAAAAAAGAAAAGTTCTGAATTCACCAAGTAGATATTAGTAGTCACCCATCCGAGTACTAACCCAGCCCAATCGGGCTTGACTAACTGTCTTGAAAGCACAACGCATTACACCACTCGTCTATCGTTTTCAAAGAATTACAATAACCATGCATGCCAAAACAATGCACCACAAAGACTAGGTTATTTTTCTCTTTCAAATCGACGTGAACCGCGGTTAGAGCAAGGGGTTGGTCGTATATGGTCTGGGGGCCGGCCAGCTTCTCCCCTGATGCTTCGGCAAAGATTCTCTA
>WUAP02172337.1:0-23658 GCA_015163945.2 Stichodactyla helianthus | reverse complement strand
ACCTGGGGGGTCCACCAGCGGCGACGGGAAAAACATTCCCCCCCCCGTACCCTTTCGCCCCCCCCCCCCCCCCCCCCCCCCCCCCCCCCCCTTTTTAGTTGTTGGCATGTTTTCATATTTATCGCATTTCCAAAGCATTTTAAGGAGTCTTCCGTCACAAATTAATATTCTTTCCCACAGATAAAAATCACCCACAAAAACCAAGTTCCAATGTTACAAGGTCCACCGCCTGCCAAGTCGTCCTTCTTCTTTAAGCGAAAACAAGCTCGGGATCCTGAACTAGAAAGTGAAATTTAGTGAGTGGACAAGCCAGCTTCTACTCAACTTATATTTATTATTACGTTAATGCTGTTCATACTGTCACGAAGATATTCGTCTCCTTCAATTTCACTCCTTGCTCCATATTGTGTCCTATTTCTGTATCTACAGTGATTCATTGTGATTTCAAATCTCTTTAAGCCTGTCGAAAAATTGCAGCTGATAAACTGGACATTATCTGGCCCTGTAAATAGCCTCAAGAAATCGTATGCCTTTATTCGGGACGCTGTTTTACGCGGATTTACTTATTGGCCGGTTTAAAATGATTCACGTGACTCAATTACGTCAGTTGAGTATGACGTAAACTCAGAAAGTGTTGCGTCAAGAAAGAATTTGAGGTGACGATCTCTCGTAATAGTGATTGAAGATGATAATATTGCTCTAATAAGCTGAGTGCTGCTTAATGATAATCCAAGATTACAAGAGAATAATCCTTAGTAGACTTCAATGGTAAAAGAAAAAAATCATTTAAAAACTCTAAGCGAAGACTGCTTTGTTAATCGATTGACGCAGCGAGTAAAACACTGATGCGTTGTATTCGCGGCTAACAGACAACTGGTGAACTAATATCGACGGATTGATTCCAAGATGTCTGTTTGGGTCGAGTTTCCTTCCGTTGCATGGCTTGCGGAACAAGACAAGATCATCCCGTTGTTACGAAATGTTACAGACGTGTCAGTCCGTCTGCGGTCGGTTTCTGGTCGATTATCCAAGGTTTTATTGCGGAATACGTTCCAATACCAACTGAATTTAATTTTCCAAGTTTCTATCCACCGTCCGTCCGTGAATTTTTCAGACGGCCTGGCTGAAGTTACTGACCTTTTAGTAACAGAGTAATCGACTAACCATCCATCCAGTCACTGTTTCATTCTCGTCTCATTTCTCACTTGTCGCTCAAGACTTCTACCATTTCATGTGCTCGTCCTCGCATCTCCAAAAGTTCAAGTTGAAGCGTGTCACGTGTTTTCATCCGTGCCATTTGTTGCAGCAACCTAGAAGAAGATATTTATTTGGATCCTGTATTTATTTATTCATTCATCATCATTTTCAACCAGTCTGCCAACCGTGCGTCATTCTCACAATCTCAGCCAGCAGGCAGGCCGTCTGTTCGTCTGTCTGTCTGCCTTTCAATCTGTCTATATCATATCATACAACTAACTGTCTGACTCAATCTGATTATAGTCCCGACCAATCAAATGGCCAAGTGAAAGGGTGTCTTGGATTCAACTTCTAGCTACGTCTGACTGCCTAGTTTTCTGTCTGTCTGTCCCTATCATGGATTCATTTGCTTTGAGCCTTCACCGGAGAGTTTTCAGTAGAATCAACACGGGGAATGTACGTTCGTTCATTCGTTTGTTACCAGGATTTGGTTAGGTGAACAATACATATATATATATAGACAGTTCTATCGCTCTTCTTGTAACCAATTATCGTTAAAAGACTGTCAAGCTACAGCTGGTCGATATCCAGAATATATAGAGAGTATATAAACAAGATTAACATAATGTATCCAGACATGGGTTATATGGAGGTATTACACGGTGGGTTACCTAATGATATACATATATAATTATTATTAATATACTCCAGCTAAAGATGTAAAGAGTAATATGCTGGGCGATAGTTTTAATTCTACATGTGTAAATGTTAGTGCATATGTATCTTATAAGAAAAGTATTTATGAATTAGTTCATTGATGAACTGGATTATAGTTCCCCTAGGTAATAATGAGAGCTATCTGAAAAAACTTGTGCCAGAATATTGGTTCATAGTTGCATAAAAGTATCTTATTTTGGGGGAAAGAGTACGGTACCAAGCTTTAGCAATATTGGATTGACTAAAATTAGGTTAATTAATTAGATACTTAAATTTCTGGAAACGTTTGGCTCTAAAACCTTAGGTAGTTATTCAGGAATCTATCTGCGATTTCCACCCAATGGGGAAGTGATCTTTCCCAATTTTTACCCATATGTATGTAGAATGAATAGTTTTTCGTAGTTCAGTTGATTCGTGTAGGTCGGTTATGGTTTTGTCCTTGAATGGGACATACGACACGACGTATAAGCTCGGCGAGAGATCAATGCTTAAGGCGGTTTCAAGATTTTCTTAGAAGAAAAAAAGAATAATACCGACTTCTCGCGTAGTAGAATGTTGAGAATAAAATTCGAAGTTGGGCATCCTATGATACTGCGTACTTAAATAGCAAGCTTTGTAGGGCTATATTGGAACACGATTCTGAAAGTTGCGGCTAATATTTGTTGGTTGGTTGGTTTCTTTTGCGTTATTGTTCAAGGCAGTGAAAGTGGAAAAATGGCTGATTGGGAAATTTCGTGTTTTGTGTGCTGATTCGGTGCAGTGCGGGTACTGTTACAAATCTTTAAAAACTTTTGGAAGTCACACCGATCTTTTATTTTCATCACCATTTTTCTACTCACTATGGTCTTTATGGATGTCTGGTTTCCTCCCGTTGTTTAGTACTAACGATCGTCCGATCGTTGGGTTTCTTATCTACCTGATTTCGTTTTTAGTTCGATAATCATTTTGCTCATCAATTCAAAATAATCACATGTTTTAGCCCTTTTTATTTGTAAACGTTTTCGTTCCTCTCGTTAGACAGTCGTATTTAGATGCGATAAATAGGGTAGTAGTGATTTTAGTCTTCATGTGAGGTCATCGCTGGCATGCTGGGGGACATCAAGGCTTTATGCCTCCAATGTTGTCATGCTTTCACTATCATGATTGAAGGACAAAAATCCGTGCCTGTCTTGGGGTCCGCATATTTGATTACCTCGTTCGAAAATGGTCGAATTAACGGTTGACGAGATGTGCATTTGCAGAGACAAAGTAATCAGTAAAATAAAGTTATAGGTTACGCTTACATGACCTGGCGTTTTGAAAATTCACGGTTTGGTAATATATCTCCTTGGTAATCGTATCCTTGGTTGCTCTCACCAAGGACACAACGCCGCACTCCTTGACTTTCCTTGGATACTGTTACCATTGGTTACCTGATATTCAGGCCTCAAAACCCTCCTGTTGTTTAGTAACCAGTCAGAGTTGCTATGGACCGTCTCCTTGTTATCAGTCAAAACGTCCATGATTACGCGATTTCTAAACAGGTCAGACCATGTAAGCCTATGCTAAATTAAATAATTATTCTTAATAAAGATTATATCTGGTAATGGCTACATCTAACCCTTGTAAATGGACTCAAGTTCATTAGTTAGTTAAGGAAGGGACATTTTAGGTTAGTATTCTTTGGTAGATGTTTGTCAAGCCATCGGGGTTATGATACACGCAGGGACGTGCTGGTTAGAACACACATTCAGGGAAAACTACGCTGTTTGATTCCTAGATTTGCTCATCCACATATTATGTAATATCAAAAGGAATGGCTCAAAAGTTCTTCCCGCATTCCCTGTGTGTATAATGCAAAAATAATTACAAAGGTTAGATGCAGCTGTCTAAGACAAGAATTATAAAATGATTCTTCCCCTTTATCCAGTGACGTGACTTCTTTTATATTTCTCTTAAGATCAAGACACGGTAACCATGACAACGACAAGAAAACAGAACTACGTCTCCATAGAAAAGGATCCCGTAGTTTTTCATGCCGCTTACCTTTGAGCTCAAATAAAACCCTTTGCAGAATCGTGTAAGGATGGTTATTCCCATGTATAGCGTGGTCTTGGGCGTGGTCTTTTGTAGTTCTCGGTCTAGGCTCTAGAGTATCCAGCATTTAAAAGTCACTTCCTTGGAAAAAGGGGGAAGAAGCCAAATGCGATAATATAAATCACAGAAAGAGATGTTTATTTAATGATCAATCAGTTATTGTTGCTGTTGAGCAGCATCTTGGATCAGAGAAAAGGAGTTGATCCTCCCTTCCGTGTATTCACACTGGGCCAAACTAAGCTATTTAGCAGATATATTAGTAAAATAGATTTATTGACTTAAGGTCATCAGGGTGAATTACACTATTAAAGTTGATGTGATGGTAAAAATGATTCAATTCAATCAAACTCAAAGTTTGTTCTTGTGTAAATTGTGTGTGTTTGGGCAATTTAGAGGAGGGGGAAAGAAGTGAAGCAATTTGGCACCTCCGAAACAGGTTCTCGTTTCTTTATCAAACCTCTTCTCCCATGTTATTCCTCAGCTCCTTCCTTTCCCACTTCCCACTTGGTGTGGGGACCTACCCAGCCATTTGCAAGATGCACAGCACAACCATGCAGAAGTCTTACATACTACCGAAACTGACTAGAGGACCGTTCATTATTTATGCCAGGGGGGCTGGCAAGAAACAAAAATTTCAACCAAAAAAGAAAACAAAATCCATTATGGGATCACAAAAAAGTTAGGTGTAGAAAGAGGGAATGACTGTCTTTACAGGGTGGTGTCATGATGTTTAGGGTCACGGTTGGATGAATGTTGGCCCATCCCACCCTTGCATAAATAATGAATTGCCCCTAGACTTCTTTCACAGTCAACGATTACCGTGAAGCAACGTTTTGAGCTAGGCAATGCTGCAAATGAGGGTTGGGAAAGGGGATAAAGACTGACTGAATGGGATAGGATTAGATTAGAAATAGTATGTTCGATCTAGGATGGTAACTCCTCTTCCTGTCCATATTAATTTCAACTTCTAGTCTTCGGGCGTTATAGTAGTCTCCTTCGCAGCCGCTGTTAGGGTACTCTGTGAACGCTCTTTCGGACATGACCCTTAAACAGCGGCGCGCAGGAGACTAGCGTTATGCAGATCAACAACAAAGGTACCTATAAAAAACCCAGAGCAATATCCAATCCCTTTTTCCTATAGAGGTTGTAAAAGAGCCTTGAATAACCAGATGTCCTTGAAAAAACGTCAAAATATGCATACCTGATGAGAAGTAGCGCATAACTTTGCCCTAACACATTCGAACCCCATGTACACTGAAACATGAACGGAAGGATGATTCTACTTTTCGGCAAGGCAAGGACAGTTTACACGCACTTGTCTACTCCTTCCTTTTCTTGGAAACGGCCAGGGGACACTTGTAAAGAACACATCTGAACATGCGCAGTAGCATTCACGCATGCTCAATGAGACAATTTTCTATCGTCCAGGCAAAGCCACCCGATTACCTCAGTTGGTAGGGCATCGGTCTGTTGTGCGGGAGGTCGTGGGTTCAAGCCCCAGCCGGACCAACACTCAGGTTCTTAAAATAACTGGGGAGAAGGTGCTGCCTTTGTAATTGTCTGTAAATGGTTAGACCTTCAGGTCTTCTTGGATAAGGACTTTAAACCGTATAGGCCCTGTCTCCCATCCCTTCCTTAACCTCTATATGGGGGACATTAAAAGAACCTGTCGAACTATTCGCATAAGAGTAGGGAATTGTCTCCCGGTTCAACAGCCAACCCCAACTGAAAACATAACGTACTAATACTAATTATTCACTTATGATTGTAAGCTGCGCGGCTGCCAATGGCGCCTTATTATGCAGCCCGTAAAGTCTTCTAATGAAAATGATTGTAAAGCGCATTGAGACAATGTGATATGCACTATATAAGTACCCCATATTTATTTATTTATTTAAAGCAAGGCGTTTACACGAGCGTGGAATTTTGGTAAAGTGCCGTTTTCGTCGCTAAAAGGGTCTCGTCCACATGTAGTCCGAAATCCGAAATATAGATCGGCAATGCAAGGCAAAACGTTACTGTTTACCACTCAAAAATTTATCCTTGCCTTGCCGAAAAAAAGAATCATCTTTGCCGAAAGTCATCATTGCCTTGCCAGTTAGGCTGATCGTGTAAATGGGGTTCCGGCCTCCTATTAGCAGTCCTGAAAGTGAAGAGATACCCACAGTTAATAGATCACACTCCAGCAGCTCAAAAACACAGGACGCGCGGAAAATCATGTGCGAGGCAGCCTTGATCGGTTTCTTCATTTTGGATGAACCTGAACAGCATCAAAACCACCAAAATTATTGCCTACCATTCTCGACAATTCAATCTAAAAAGACATCAAGCCAAAGTGAATGCTCTCGCGCTGTTTTCTCTTGGTAGATTTAAGACTTTTCGTTTTACTTGGAGTCAGATGTGAAAAAATAAGCTACATACCTTTAAATGTTAGTATTGAGCCTTGGACAAACAGGCCTTGGCATATAACCTCTTATGTCTCACCAAAGCGCAGGGTAATCTTTCGCGTAATCTGTTTGAGTAAAACCCTTTCAATGGTTTGTTGTATCAGCTGATCCATCTGATTCCCTCTTGATTTGTGTATGCCGGATTTATCAATGAATGACTGTGTGTAGTCACAGTGCAGGTTATCTGTTTTTTGTTGTATGTGTGCAAGTATTTACACAGTATTCCATTTCCACTTGAGCGGCTTTGACCTCGACCATTTTGGGCTCAAATACGAGACACCTGTTTCCGTTTCTGCACATACGTATTAGGCTGTTTCTTTGTTCATTTGTTGTCCCCCTTTTGGTACAGCAGTTGTTTCGATTTTCTCCATATAGCTTAATCTCTTATCTATTCATGTTGACCTTCAACTAGAAAGAAAGGAAATTGCATGATTAAAACTAGAAAACAAACGATTTGATGCTAGTTAAGGAAGAACTTTGTGTGCGAATATGATCCACGGGGCAGGGACAAAGAGACCTGAGATTCGATCAGTCATCTTCTTTTGTACTTTTTCTCTTGCATCTTTAGATTAGTGAAATAAGGTTTCGTTTGGAATCCAAATTCAATTCTATCACTGCAAGTTGCGTCCTTGTTGGCTATCTCTCCTCGATTGGAAAAGAAAGAAAGAAAGAAGGAGAGAAAGAGAGAAAGAAAGAGAGAAAGAGAGAAAGAAAGAGAGAAAGAAAGAAAGAAAGAAAGAAAGGGAGAAAGAAAGAGAGAAAGAAAGAAAGAAAGAAAGGAAAAAGAAAGAAAGAGGGAGAGAAAGAAGAGAGAATTAGAGAGGCAGAGAGAGAAAGGAAGGAAGGAAGGAAGAGGCCAACTAAGTGAGTGCCATTTAGCATAAGTAGCTGGAAAGGCATTGATAAGCCCAAACTAAACAGACGAATACGTGGCAATGGTTGGTCTATTCGTGAACTATGTTTTCTTTATCACCTTAGCTACGGACTGAATATACCGTGACCAAGAACTATTTCCGGCCAATGAGGAGGCAGAGAGTCCATTCGAAAGTAACTGTTGTTGGTGCTTAATGTCAGTGTTAAAAATAATTATTATTATTATTTTGGTTTGGTTTGGTTTGGTTTGGATTTTTTTATTATTTTTATTTGTTTGTTTGTTTAAAACGAAATTAAATTAGAAAATTAATTTAATTTAATGGAAACAAATTTTTTTAAATCTATGTTAATTTTAATAGTAAATATAAATGTTGTGGAGAATGAGTAAAATCACATGGAAGAAGGGATCGACTGTGGGGCCGGGCTGTAAAAATAGGAAGCAGACAAAGCGGACTTGGAGTAACTAAGGCCTATTATGGACCCTCAATACTAAGAGAACTCTGTAACAAACTAGCTCAAACTGACAGACAAAAGATATTTTCCAGTGATAAGAACACACAAAACCGCGGTCTTTTATTTTAATTCTGAGTCAGTTTAGGTCTACTGACATGTACCAACCGCGGTATATTTGCGGTGAACTGGTTGTCAAGCACTAGCTTGTTATCTCTATAATGAGAGAGGATCGACTTGGGTTCACCATCTTTATACGTGACAAGCAACATTCCATTACGTGACATTCTAAATTCCATTGCGTAAGTTGACGGGCTGCTACTATCTTCAGTTTCAGACAACATCTTCAAAAGTTTTTATTCCAATTCGACTTCCTTACAAAATAGGATCACGCATGACATTGTTTTTGTAATTTTACATGTATGTTGCCCTAAATCTACGATACGGTTTCATTAAAACATTGTGGTTCCCTTGTTTGATCAAGTTACAGGTGAAAGGTGAGTTTGATTGAATCAAGAGAGAAATTGGTGATAGCTTTGCCACCCAGTACGATGACCAGCGCCGTCAACATTAGCCTCTTCACAAGCATTGTCACACCATTGCAGAAGGGAAATTCTTAATCCTTGAATGGAAAGAGTGCAAGTGTAGATTATCTTCGTCTAGTCTGCCCAGGATCCAGTTCATTGTGTAGTCGTAACTACGGCTGATATAAATGACATAGATGGGGATAAGAATGATTTCTTGACAATCAATCTTGAAAATCCATCATAAACCAAAACCACTTAAGTTGTGACGTCTCAATACTTGCGTTTCAAATCTGCATCGCCGAAGACAGTAAGCAGGATTTTAAACTGGTTGGAAGATTCTAATTTATCCGTAGCAAGAGCCAAGCAGACTGTGACATTGGATTCCTGGATTAAACCAAGACTGTAAAATAGATCATTCGAGAATAATGATCCAAATTCACCGAATTCTGGCAACATTCCTTCGTTCTAAAGTTTTTTTCCGTTTGTTAGTTTTATGCTGGCAGCTACATTTCTGTGCATCCAATGGTGCTCTAATAACAACAAAGTATGGAACAATGAGAGGATTTAACGTTCCTTTCCCGAGCAATTCTGGACCGATTAAATCCATTAATACATTTCTCGGTATTCCATTCGCTTCTCCACCGGTGGGAGACCTCAGACTGAAGCCCCCAGTCGATCCAGTGTCATGGAGGCCTAACGTGTACGACGCTACGCAATATAGGAACGTTTGTATTCAAGATCCCACCCAACTGCTAGCTAACTACAAGAGTGTATGGCCTTCCTTTGATCCGAAAAAAAATTTCGATGAAGATTGTTTGTACCTAAATGTCTTCTCACCCAACTTGAGGGGTTCGTTCCCCGTAATGGTGTACATCCATGGTGGTGGATTTAAGGTGGGATCCGCGATCCTTTCACCGGGTTATCAGCTCGCCCTCAGGGGTGTTGTTGTTGTTGCCGTTCAGTATCGTTTAGGTCCATTTGGGTTTATGTCTACGGGCGATGATGAAGTTTCTGGGAACTATGGATTACTAGATCAAGTACAGGCTTTAAAATGGGTGAAGGAGAATATTGAAAAATTCTACGGGAATCGTCACGAAGTTACTCTTTTTGGTTTGAGTGCTGGCGCTGTTTCTGTCAGTCTTCATTTGCTCTCACCTCGCTCGCTGAGTCTTTTCCATCGAGCTGCCTGTGAAAGTGGTGTTGATCTAGCCCCATGGACTGTCCAAAACACTGAAAAAATCGTTAATCTCACCAAAGCCACTGCTGAACGACTCGGATGTCATCAACAAGAAACCAAGAGTCTTTGGGACTGTTTACGTAATGTCCATGACCCATGGGAATTTCTTAACGCAAGTTTTGATGCTGCGAAAAGTAAAAAGCTGGAATTGCAGAAAGCGTATTTTGGGCCGATAGTGGATGGAGAATTTCTGGCTGATAGACCTTCTGTTTTAAGAAAGAAGGGTATTTTTGGTAGAGTACCACTAATTGCGGGAATCACCAGTGACGAGTACTCCTTGTTCTTGAATGATGAAATCAAACACCTTTTTGGTATCTCAAACATATCGCGTGGGATAGACGAAAATATTTTCAAAAGCTACTGTCAAAAGTTTGCGCACGCCTTGCAGCCGAGTAGAAGATACGGCCAGCTCTTGTACGACGCATTGTTGTTCGAGTATTCATCCTGGCAAGTTCGAAGTGACGACCAATTGTTCTTGCAGAACCTCGTCGATCTTACATCGGATTACTATTTCTGGGCACCAACGAACGCTGCGCTTGTTGCTCACAGCACACATGCACCAGCCTACATGTTTGTCTTCAATCATCGTTCCAGACTCAGCCACACTCCTTCGTGGGTGGGTGTGGCACATGGCTTTACCTTCGACTACGTCTTCGGTATTGCCATGCACAATAAAACAGGAAAGCGCCGATTACTCTTTGATGTCACCGACTATGACGTCAGCAATGCCATAGTAACCATGTGGACTAATTTTGCCAAATATGGTAAGCCTACTCCTAAAAAAGTTTATGGAGTCACGTGGAAGCGTTTCACCGAATCAAACCAAGTGTATGTTAGTTTTGATGGCAAGCCGGTGGTCAGAGCGGCGAAAAATTATCATGGACCAAGAGCAGCATTTTGGAATTATTACTACCAAAAGTTAATGAAAGGAAGCCCCGAGTGTCCCACTAATAACCCTCGGTCAGGTGAGGGTCCATGGTTAGGAAAGAGTTCAATAACTACAAGTTACTTGATCGTCATGACAATGATCAATATTGCGATTCTAATGTGAAACTGAATGTTATCAAAGCAAAAGGACAATTATGTCGTTCAGCGTGACGAGAGAAGAGTTTCAAGACATTAATGACCTGTGATAATAAGCAAAACACTGAACGGTACGGAAGTAAATTTGTTTCAAACCATCGACTGTAATTTGCTGTATTTCAATTAATCGGGCGTCTGTTCGATGGGTTGTTGACTGCCCTTTACCAGGGTACTAATACTAGAAGGAAGTATGACCACGGTACAAAATAATCCCGTGTTGGAGATTTTTGGAAGGGGCGCAACCTACGATGGACCAGCTCCCCATTTAAGGGGAGGAACTCAAATGGGGAGCTGGTCCATCGCAGGCTGCGCTCTCCTAGAAACCCCTAACACGGATTTATATTGTACCGTAGTCATACCTCCTTCTAGTATTAGTACCCTGGTAAGTAATATTTCAAAAACGAGTGCGAATGTTTCATTAGGGTTTCCAAACACGAGAAAACATTTGAAAGCACGAGGCCGTTGCTTTTATTGTTTTCGAGTGTTTGGAAACCCTAATGAAACACGAAGCACGACTTTTTGGAATTACTTCTCTAACGAATCAATCAAATACAAAAAAAAAAAAGTCTCTGGAGAATATGGACTACTCGAATTGAAACTATATCAAGAATGGACTCATGATTTATTGTATTTTTATTGTTAACTGGACAAAACCTGATTGTTAATTGATGTATAAAGAATAAAACCATTAGTATGAAACTTTTGAAAACTCATTCAGCAGCACCGAAATGGCTTGTAGTGTAGAAGGGGTTGGAAAAGCTGAGGTGCGGGGTTCGACTCTCGATAAGGTTACAAAACTCTTTAAGACACTTTTTAATGTACTAAAAAATAAATTCAGTCCATAATAAGTTTTTAGAGACAATATTTCTAAGTGTCACTATTAAAACTTAGAATTACAAGATACTTATTGGAATTAAGCGTAAGTAAGACGTATGTATTCGGATGCAAATTAAGAACACAGGAAAATATTTCAAACACTAGTGATGTTCAACTCGTGTTTCATTGGATTTCAAAACCCATCCACCTGACCAAATTAGAAATTCTGGTTGGCCAAAAAAGTCATGAATTATTAATGAGTTTGAGAAGAATACTTCTAGTCATGACGCGGAAACTAGAGCTGGAAGCGCCGGTGCTTGGCTCTCCACACTTCATCTGGCAAAAAAAAAATTTGATAGGCCACTTCCGAGTTATCCAAAATGATGCATGAAGGCGAGGCTTAGTGCTAAATCACGCTTGCTTGCGCGAAATTAACTGATGTTTCTTTGACTTTTTCTGTTGCTTAAAAGTTTATTTTTACGAGTGAACCGCGAACAAGACATAGAGAAAAGAGTGACAACAGAACGAGTCAGAGGTTTCACGCCACAAAGTGTGATTTCGCACGAGACCTCGTCTTCATGCAGCATTTTCGTGAACTCGAAGTGGCCACTGCCATGCACCTAAATAAGTTTAATGTCTAGACTGTCCTGTGCATAGCCGCTTTTCACCTCTCCCCCTCCCCCTACGGAGGGATTGGAGGTGGTTATATATACGCTATTCATTGGCTTACTATTCAATGTCAGAGTACACAAATCCAGTAAACACTTTACAAAGAATTATGGTATTTTAAGTCAAATGTTTCATTTTGCTCGATTATATAGTTAGAGGATTAGAGATATAACTTATTCAAACTTTGACAAATGATTTATAGTTTATTTATGTTATATCTACACAGTAAAGATTTCATTGGTCGAGGGTAAACTGACTTGCTTATTTCAAAGGTACTGGTTCAGACACCGATGTTATGAGCTGATTTTAATTCATCCCCATCGACCAGTGTTTTTCTTAACAGGTCTTACTATCGTCAAAAACACGTACTATCTTTTTTCAGCAGTTTTGCGCTTTTGAGGATTTTTATCGTCTATATTCTCTTTCTTTTTTCTTGTTTCCTTATTTCACTCTTACTTTATTCCTTTATTTTTTTGTTTAATTTCTTTTTTTATTTTCTTCCTTCCTTTTCTTTCTCTTTCTTTCTTTCTTTTTGTTTTTTCTTTTTTTCCCTTTCTTGTAAAGGATTTGTAACTTGTGCGTGACCATTGTTTCATAATGCAGGGTTGGTTTATTGTTTTTCCCGAAGATATCTCATTCATTCGTGCTTTTATTCTCACATACATCTGTCGTCTTTCTGTAAACACAACATCTCGTTATAACAACACTCAACTGAGAATCACTTGCTTTATAAATTCGTGTTTTGTATAGATTGTTCGAATACTTCGATGATGGTTTTTAACGCATGTACAAAAAATCGATATACCATTGCTTTTCTAAAATCTATTTTAACTTTTCGTGTCCGTCGAAAAACCGCGTGCATCAAGTGTGAAGGTGATTATTTCCAGCAACAAAGAAACTCATGATTTATAGAATACTTTGTTCCAGTTGGCTGTCCATTTTTATGTGATTAATGGCTTATTTAATGATTAATTATGTTGATTTAAAGTTGATTTCCCGGTAATTTAGATGTGATTAATTGTGTGTATGTGGTTGTTAATTAACTAAATTTTCAATTTTGGGATTCTCGTTCGAGCTGGTTTGCAAAGTTGCTATTTCTCACATCAATGTCACATGACGTAATCATTCTTCTTCTTTTTTTGACGATGGACGGCGCGAAGGGGATTCTGGGCAGTTCCTTTAAAAGTAGTACTTGCTCCCAAAAATTGTTACAACGCACAACGGCAGGACGACTGACAAATGGCGCGTTTCTTTCTGTAGGCTAGGGATCGTTTGGCAAAAGTTATACATGCGTTAAAACATTAAGTAAGATGGTGAAAAAAAAACTGAAGAAATATTAATGATATAGTTGACATTTGTTTTTAATACTTAATTACTACCACAGTACTTCTTATTCTCGATCGATAACTCTTGAATCGACTATTGAGTATCTTTGCACGAGTCTGCTTCATAGTTTCTAATATCTTAAAGGCAGTTCTGTATCTTATTTTTTATTTTCATGAGGAACGTTTCCATCAAAACCAACATATAGGAAGAGAGTTGAGAGATCTTCGCAGTGAAATAAGTAACTTAAGCAGTTACTCATATAGAAGTTATCTGATATAGAAGACCCATCTATCTTAGTAACTGCTTAAGTTACTTATTTCACTGCGAAGATCACTTAGGACTCTTTCATTACTATCCGCAGTTCAATCCATAAAATTTCCAAAAAACAACGTACAGTTTAGTTATAAATTCAGCAAGATCTTTCGGGTATTAACTTACGTTTGTAAATGAATAATACATGGGGGATCTATTTTTAGCACTTTTTAGTCTATTAAGATTCAAAAAGAAAATTATTATTATTATTATTATTATTATTTTATTCGAAACTTTATATTATTATTATTTTATTATTATTATTATTATTATCATTATTTTTAATGTATGTTCTGACCCCCCGGGTGTAATATCTATTCCTAACTCCTATTTTACTTTCAATTGTTGGACTAAACTAGTTTCATATAATTATGTAGGGCCGAGCATTGCGTGCGCTCTAGCTACAAATGATCTCCATTACAAAGACACTTAGAAGTCCCCTTTATTCTTCCTTTTTTGTTCAGTGAATCCCGTTTTTAAAACCTTCACGTCACTCGGTAATGAAGTGGGAAGGGACGTGCTCCAGGGTATTTACAGTAGCGAAAATAATAATATATTTAACACAGATAACGTTTGATGGTAGTAATTTGTTTAGTTTTTATATGGGGATTAAACTGAAATCTTTAGAATGTGTGCAAATTAGTAAAAGTTGTATCCCCGTTCTAACGCCTTAAGAAACTAGTTAACGATTCCTTGTGAACCCAACTAAACTATACCGAAAACTCAAGCTCTTTTCTATGTCAAGTCCTATGAAGAAACTCAGTCTGCCAATCTAATTTCATCGGTTAACTTAAAAGACAAGATTTTCTAGAGTAACTTCTTTTGGTTCACTTGAAAGCGAAGTTGCTAAGTCCTTCAGAAAAGTACGTTTTAAGGAACTTCAAAAAACTAGAAGCAGTAACACTGAGCTGCCGTTAACTTGATACCTGACATATCCCTTTTTATTCTTATCAGTTTCAATAATACCGTTTTCCTCTTCGTTAGGCAAAATGGATTTTTTCCCTCAATTTAATGATAGGCAGAAAATAAAGCCTCCAAGCTGGAGGTCCATAGATGTCATTAAAACGACATTTCATTCCCTCGTCCGAAAGCTACGCCATCTACGAGTAATTGTCAATTAAGTTTAGGTTTAGGATTTGTGGTACTTAACAAAAAAATCTCACTCTATCGCCCTGAATGTCCAAATGCTTTCACGATAGGAAAAAAGAAGTCTGACTAACATTCTAATAAGATTTTTATATAATTCGTTTGATATTTTTGGCTGTATATTCAGTCGCAGCGAGGGGAGATGAGGTGATACCGGATGTCGATTTTCATGCACCTGCTTGGATCATTTCAAGTTCTTCATCTTGTCTCAGCTTGCGTGCTTTGCCCTGGCTCACATAAGACACCGAGAAGAAGCCGACAGAACCTTTTAATTAGACACGCCGAGATCAAAAGCTGAACACTCACTTTAGGCCTATCTTTAACAGCATTACCATCAATTTGTTTTGTAAACAACTAAAAAGTGATTCATGTGGCTGGTGATGTAAAACATGATACAGAAAAACACGTTGATTGGCTGACGACTCAAATGACAATCAAAAATAATACCCACTAGTGTCTTATTCGAAATTCGATAGTTTCTCTCAATTTCTTTGCCTGTCGTTTTTCCTTACAAAGCGAATAGCTGTTGAACAGTTTAGAAGCGATCGTTACATTTTTCGCAGTTTTGTGTTTGAAAAGCCCGTACCAGCGATAAGATTACTAATGGCCTGCGCGTTCTCTAGAAGTGAGCGTTTTGTGTTATCTTAAAAATATTCTAAAAATAATATTTGAGCCCGAGTCTTTGGGCCTCCGATATATCAGAAAATATAAAAGCTGTTTCCGGTCTTTTGAAAACAATATAGAATTTCTGTGTCTTTTTGTGATCATTTCTCTCCCCTAGGTACGATAGCATTCTCGATGAGCTGTGCTGTCTAGTGTGTTAATTACAGGATTACAAAACTAAACCGCGCTCAGGTCTCGTTCTGAAAGTAATTGAAAGTGCATTTTCCCATTTTTTCCCTTTTCGCCCATTGTTTCTTTTTCTTCGCATTTCTTTCTTTTAATCCCTTTCTGTATGAAACTTTTTCAATTTTGCGCCTGTTTTAATTTCACTTCGTTTTACCATTTCTCAGGTTTTTCTTTCTATTTCCCATCTCATTTTTACATTTTTCACGTAAGCAGCTAAACCTATTCATCGTCAAAACAACACCTCAAGAGATACAATCTCTAACTTATCACTCAAATCCCTATTGATACACATTCCACACTCCAGTATTCCTCAACAATGAGCATGCCATTTCAAAATTTCACTTCTACAATGAGATAATACTGTGATGGTAGAACAACTGTCTTTCCAGCGCGATTATTTGCTCTGCATTATTCGTCAAGAGTGAAAGATACCGGATACCAAGTGATCACACACAGCACTTTAGTTCTTTGTTTCTGTTCAATCGGCCAGGCGTTCTTACATTTTCTTTGTTTCTCCGTTTACTCACCATTATTGAAGTTTACAATAAAATTTAGAAGTGTACATAAAAAAAGACAAACCCGATTTGAAAATAATCTGTTTACATCTTGACATCCATCTGCTCTTCATGTAATTCTTAGTAGGCTGTTATCTATAGTTGAAAAATAACTTACTTGAAGATATGGTTAGCAATGCTCTTGTAGTTTTTATTGCGCCTCAGGAAATCCCAATCGAGCCTTTGTTTTTACCGCGCTTTGTTTAAAGGAAAAGGTTTATTCAATATTCGTATTAGATCCTCCAGAATGAATGTACAACAACAATTTATTTACCATTTTAAGTTATTATGGAAGTAAAGGGATGAATTCTGATCAAAATCTTGCCTGTGTTTTCGCTATTTACTGTAGGTAAAATTTTGATGGAAGCTAAACTAAAGAAGTGTGGCTGTTGGTTGTCACTGATGGCCTGGGATCACATGTTTCTTAACAACTGTCGGCAATTCGTTGCCTTATCGATGGAGATAATTCTTTTTATTCAATTAGTAATCACTAGTTTTCTTCTTCGGTTATTAAAAGATTATCTTATCAAGGGCTAGTTGTATTTCTTAAACGTCATCATTTTTCCTAATACATGCTTTTCCAAATGAATTTTTAAAACATTTCTCTTTCAAAAGTTAACATTTGTAAAATAATCTCAACAATAAGTTGATTACAAAAGCAAATTCATCGCAGAAACATTTTACGCAGTTTGACGCGACCTCCACGCAAAGCACACGTGAACTCGAAAACTCGAACGCTTCTCACTGCTCGCGCGGTTCTATTGCACTTTCTCTCCCATCTCATTATGGCACACCTTGGCCCATCATGACGTAACTGGGTTGTTCATTTTCCGCCCACCACTCTTGACAGCTGCCATGGCCATTCTCTTTATTTATTCTGATACATTAGTTTCAATTGCACAATGTGTATGAAACAGGCCAAAAATCTCAAAAACCACAAAGAACATGGTTCTATTTTCGTTAGTGTTTGATTTCTAGGTGTATTGATGGTTTATAAGACGTGCTGGAGTCGAGTAGCTTATCAATACAGCAAGCCGTGTTATCGATTGATTCAATAAAATCTTGTTGATGGCCGTATCAATTGCCTAGCGTTAATGGCCATATTATATTTACCGCCAAAAACGATACTTAGGAGAAGCTGCAGCCGGTTCTGTCAAAAAAGTCTAAAAGCAAAAAAAAAAAAAAAAAATCTTTTGTAGAGGAGTTATTCAATACAATCAAATTGACGTACCAACAAGGACAGAATCGCTAGTTTTAACTTCTGTTCTTTTAAATGCTCAACACAAAGACTTCAAATTATTGTCAGCTTTTGTTTTTTGTCTCTCGTTTTTTTAGAAAACAGAGGGCGGTCGTATCATCCACGTGGCGCCTGCGGGCGTACTTTTCCCGCCGAAATGGGTAATCAAAAGCGCGCGAAAACAAAGCTGATTACAGGCGCGCGGCAGGAGTACCTCTTTCTAGGTGGAGGAGGATCCCGTTGTCAATTTCCCGTTTCTTAACAAAAACCAACAAAATGTTATTAATGGTCAACAGAGAACGAACCACAAAAGACTTGCCAAGAAATACAATCTGTGTGTCCTGTTTGGAAATTACTGGGGGTTTAACGTTACAACTAATAGCGTGCACAGTAGTTACGTGAAAGGAAAACCAATCGACCAAAGAAAATAAACTGACCATCACTGAACATTCTAGATTTCCATTGCACCAGAGGCACTAACACTTCAGGTTCTAGACTTTTGCATGATTGTTTTTGCTAAAGGCAAAAAGCTGCACGTAACATAATAGGGATTTACATTAAGACTAGGAGAACTAGACAAGCTTGCCCTGCAAACATTTTAACTTTAATGCTTATTTAACTGTTAAAAAGTACTCGACTAGCTATGCTCATCGTTTGAAACGAGCCACTAAACCATTTCTGCGTGCTTATCCCGTTTAGTAACAACGAGAAATCGAACTAGTTTAGTCTAAAATTCAATTTTTAAGGCTTTTTCTCCCAGAGGAGTGATTATTACCGATTCTCCAGTTCGTAGGTACTTTGGTTAAGTCCACTTACGTCAAGATTTTGTTGATATTTTAAATCAGATGTACTCAAGTGTGAGAAGCCGTGAATACATATCCGGTGTCTCAGGCCTAAATGAATCCGGTCGCTTTGTCAATTTGAAACTGAACTGATCAGAGATCTATCTACTGACCAACACGTGGCTCTTAGGCGAACTAAACTTCAAATATGGTTCTGTTAGAGCAACATAGAGGTTTTTAAATCCTCCAAATGATACTAGGTGTGAATAATGTAATAGGAAGCTAAATGAAATTGCGTAAAAGCATCGAGTTGGCGAGAATTCAATTTATGGCAAATTTCTTGAGACTTTTCCATTTCCACTAGGGTTGTCAGAGATCTATCTACTGACAACCCTACAATTTTCATTCTGGTCAATAAAAACTTGGTTTATTTTACTGGTGTTTGAATTTGAATGTGACTTACTTGAGCCAAAAATCAAAGTTCTCCTTAGTCCTTTTCTTTGTCACTATATTCCATTTCCTCGCATGTTTTCAGTGGGGAGGGGGTGTGGAGTAGGATGTATCGAACAAAGCTGACACAGAGCTAACAATAATATTTGACTAGTCTTTGATAATTTTAGTTTACTTTATAAAAACGCTACATTGTAACTTCGAGTACCAATGATATTGTAATCTGGGCTGGGTGTTAAGTGATCGCGAGTAGGGCAATAAGGTGGGCGATTTCCGTGTGAATGAGGCAAAAGTGTGACAGACTATTATCACTCCCGTACCGGCTGTCTTTCTAAGGCCGTTATTTCATTTAATAAGTTAAATTTTTGCAAACTTTTTAGAGTTCTTCTCCTAACCAAAATTAAACCACAGCTTTGCCTGTATGATATATTTATTTCTCGTGGTATTGTAATCAGAACAAGCGTTGATATCACTAAGAATTCAGGCCAGATTGCGAGATTTCAAGGCGTCCTACTGGGAATGTATCAAAAGAGAGGAAGGTTGTGTCGAACTCTTTGTTTCTTCAAAGGAAAGATAATCGTCTAATCTTCAAACCCTAAGCTCGCTTTAATGAAGGTTCTCGGAAAGATAATTGAATTTTTGGGGTTCTAAGTACAGCTAATTTGAGTGTATTTGGGGAAAAGATGCGGCCATGGCAACCATACAATCGTGAGAAAACAGCTTATAAATATCTACTTATTTGAGAAAAAATACTTTTAGTTATGTGGGCAAAATGCTGTTAAAGTTCAAAGCCGACTTTTTAATATTTTATTCTTTTTAGTAAGGCTGCCATGCGATGACGTCATTAATTCCAGTCACGGTGTGATTGGCCAGTTGATATGCTGGCCGAAATATGATTGGTTGTTGGTACTCTTGTTACTGAATAAGTTACCGTTACCAAGAGAAACTGAAAGTGTTTGAGAGGCAAACTTTTGCAGCCAAGTATTGTAATATTGAAGAATACTTTTTATCTATGTTAATATACTTGATAACAATCTTTGAAAAAGAGACAACAACAAAAAAAAAAAAAAAAAAAAAAACCCGACGAAAATATTATTCTTACACTTTGAGAAGAACACCGATAGTTTGAGCCAAACCTATCCAGCTAAAGGTGTAGAAGGAATATAACTAGCAAAAACGTGTGAAACTTTTAAAGTTGATTAACGGATAGATTAAGATAATAACCGCTTTTTCTCTTATCTTGATAACCCGTTTTTAATTTACTTGTAACATAAATATTGATAAGAATTATCTTTTTTTCATGAGGGAACAAATTTTACTTCATGGTTGTTCAGCCATAGCTCTCTTTCTAGAACGTAATGGACGAGAAAGACTTCTTAACGTCTTGTTTTTATTGAGAACTGAACCAGTAAACCCCAAATAAAATATGAAACTCTATAAGATTATAAAAACCAAATCCTATTACAAATTTTAAGGCTTTTAAACTTTTTCGAAAATAACTGGAGGGAAAATTCGTTTAGAAGAATAATTAATTCTTAGTCCCAGCTAGGAAAAACTAGCACAATTAAACAAGTATAAGCTTATTGAATCCTTGAAATGAAAAAGTATTGGTTGATTTAAAGCTCAGTGAAAGGATTTTTGATGCAAGTTTAGTTGTATATGCATATGTATACTTTTTAAAGTTTTAACTAAAATACGAGTTTGAGACTATCTGAGCACGTGTTTTCTTTCTCAATCTCTGTTTCATTTCTTCCTTTTCTTCTTTCTTCCTTTTGTTACTTTTTTTCTTTTCAGTCATTTTCTTTTATCTTTAGTGATCTCATTACCTCGAGGCTCTTATTGCTTTTACAATAATTAAAGAATCATAAGTGTCGAACTCGCTCGACTAATGAATAAATACTGACAATTTTTTAAAAGTTGTGTATTTCAGTGAGTGTCATGGTTGGTGTATTTGATTTTAGCCTGTCAGTGAATCGCTTCTATCTCCCAGGAAGAATTCGCTTCGGCGAGACGAAGAATATAGTTCTAACCACACACTGAGATTTTTCTGTTTTACTTTTTATTTACATAATTTTATTGATTTTGTCGCCAGTGAAGTCAAGAACACACTACAAGAATATCATTAAAGTCAAGTTTCTATATTCGATCGTCCAATATATATAGATTTCATTAGCAAGGATACGCCATTGTTAGGCTTTTATTGATCATGCCTTTCACAATGTCCCCAAGGTATCAAAATATAACAAAGAACAAAAGTTTATCGAGATAGATGATGACTTTTTCCCATGATTCTGGCACTCTGCCCGAAAACTGATTTGATATTTTATTTCAATTTTTTTCTTAAATAAAGTTTTTTGTTTTTCGTCAGTAGTGCAAGATTTATGTATTTATTTATTTTTCATTTTATTTTATTTTCATTTTTTCATCTTATTTTATTGTTATTATCATTGTCATTGTCATTGTTATTTATTTATTTATTATTTATTGTTTTTATTTTATTTCATTTCATTTTTATTTCATTTTATTTCTTTTGGCAAGATAGCTTTTTCTTAGTGCAGAAAATATATTAAAAGCTTACTCTTTAGAGTGAAATTTCGTTGATTAAAAAAGCATTAAAACAAAGATATATTTATGTACTAAAAACTTTGTTCCAGGATTCGTACTGTATATTTCATAATTCAGAATAATTTTAATGTCAGCCAAGGTCAACGCGTCATCATGGTCGTCGCCATTATTACAACGTGTTCATCTCGTCAGTGAATTCTTCATTCTATCAATTCTGTCTTATTTGTTATTTTGTTGATTCATATTGATGCGTTCTTCCTTTAAATTTGGTTTTCTTTATAAAAATACGAGAGTCTTTTGGTTATAATTTATTTTGAAGCTCTACTAAAACAAAGCTTTTATTACACGATACACAACTCACTGTAATCTCCCCCCCACCACCACTATACTCTGGGTGTTTCTGCTGAATATTGTTGAAAATATTTTCTATTTAGTAATGTATAAAATTAAAAAATCTAAACATCGATAAAAACTACATATGACTTAGAAATATTGTTATCAAAGTGACCGTGCGTAAGCGATCTATACATGTATACGAGTGACGTGCAAACCGTGTAGGTGCGGGATGACACGTTCGTTTTCGTGCGATAAGACAACATGAACTTTAGTGGCAACTCTTTCGGTACAATAAGTCTCTAAGTAAAGGGCTTACGTGCAAAATACAATTATCACGTTCTTGTGCTAGTTGGCCTTCAGCCAGTCGAACATGGCCAAGGAATGCACGTAACCATAGCAACGTGACGTTACCATGGAAGTACTTGATAGACTGTGTTATTCGCTAATTGCTTTGCATTATCAGATTGGGTTGAGGGTTTGTTGACTCACATGAAATGAAAGTGAATACTTTGGAAGGCTCTTTTCTGGTTTGTACAAACAGAACAAAAAGTGTAATTGACAGTGCGTTGTTTCTTTTGAATGCCTTCTGACATTATTAAACTGTTCTTATCAGGGGCCAGTTGTTCGCTTTAACCATCTTTCTCGGCGTTTTTGGTTTCATAATTCAATAATAGCGAGTCGAACCTTATCTATCGGGATCTTTTCGACTTTTTTATTGTCATTTTTACTTTTGTTTCTTATTTCTTAAAAAAAAAATCCGTACCTGATGTGTCTTGGCTCATGGCTAAAACCGGCACCACCTACGTAATCATGAATAGCGTTGCCATAGAAACAGCTCGTAGGCAACACCGTACGTATCGTTAATCCTAATTAAGGTGACGTAATTCATAGCTTTGGTCTAATGAGTAGTCTTTCGATTGCTCTTTTTTAAGGGGTAAAAAAAAAACGTAATCCTGGTAAGTGCTTGATTATATGATTCATTCCGATTCAAAGTTGATCAATCCTTGATTCCCGGTGGCACAGAGGCGTCAAAACACCTCACCAAAACCAGAGCCAAAAAGCTTCATCAGAGCGAACTTTGGCCTTATCCTTGGTGGTGATGATTTAATTTTATGATGATTCGTATTACTCGTATTAAATCCTTTTCCCTTTTTTGCCATGGTTGACCATCTAATTAAAATATCATGTCGGAGAATGTATATAGTCTCAAGCCTGTGCGAAGCGCGTGGGACTAATCAAATCATCAAAAGATTTTCGGGTCGGTGTTACGGTGTTATTACGATGCGTTTAATCTTTCGTCTGAAATTGTTTGTTCCTATTGCTATTACTAAAACAACGTCCTAGCAATTGCATTAAAAAACACAGGAGTAAAAATTAAGTTATTATAAGACTGGTCAACGAGGCCGCCGGTTTGAGACGCGAGCAAATGATCAGTTTTTCTTTCTTTCTTCTTCTTCTTCCTTTTTTTTTTCTTTTTTTTCCCCACTTTATCCTGAGTATTCAATCTTTGAAACTAGAACTAGGCTCATTAAGCGAGAATACTTCTCAGACTCAGCGTCTCTCATCCCACCAATGCCGGCTCCTATTCACATGTCATTTTCCACCCCAAATATAAATGATTGGCATGTTATCCAACTAGGATCAAGATAATGCTTGATCGAAAATCGCCTCACGAGATGAGCTTCAATTATATAACCTTTTTAATGATTTAATTTGCTAGTATTTTCGTTTAAGAAACTGAGGAAAATACAAAACACTATTGGTTGAGCATTGAAGACATCCAGTGTAAAATGACAGTCGTGAACATACCTGGCAAGGGAGTCAAGAGAGGTCCCCACACCTCTTACTCAACTGATCTACATCTGCCTCCCTCAAAACTGGGTAGATCCTTCCTCAGAAATAAAAAATAAAAATATTTTAATACCCATAATATATATATATATATATATATATACTTAAAATTATCGAAAATGTTTTCAAAAAAGTGCTCAACTTTGTCAAGGAGCATT
>WUAP02172226.1:0-23684 GCA_015163945.2 Stichodactyla helianthus | reverse complement strand
ACTAGAGAAAATTGAAAAGAAAATCATCGATTTGAATTATTCGGTCGCCTTTAATTCCACATATATATATATATATATATATATACACACACACACACACACGCACACGGTGTTCAATATTCATTTATGATATCTATCAGTACTTAGTAGTTTAACATCTAAACAAGCCGTGGGTTAATTTTCGTATAACAGGATAGATACATAAACACAGATACAGTTATCAAATCTTCAAAAGCCCAGCCGAAGTCCACACTGAGTATTTCATTATTCTCTGTTTATTTTATTTATTTGTTTGGTTTTTTTTTTTTCTATCTTATTTTATTTGATGTTTTTAGGCGAGTGAAAATTCTATGATTATTATGGAGCGAAGGGTATTTAGATCTTCTATGGCGTTTTGTTTTCACTCATTTCCAAGGCTGTCCGTATGGAATCATGAAGCGTTAAAAAGTAAGTACTTTGATGGCGAGGTCTCCACGGTAGAGTAAACCTATGAGAGAGTGTTACTTTTACTCCGACGAAGCGCGAAATCTCAAAACGTCTACAGTGTTAAAGATTTCCTTTTATTGGTTATTGCATTTTTTATACACCGACGAAGCCTATTTTAGTTTCCATTGAACTATGAGAGAGTGTTTTCAGTATCAATAAGACGGACCATGGTGTCGGGAACACTGATTTTGGTCTCGACATTGCTGCGATCCAACCAAGTTTTGAACACGATATTTTTCCAGGTATATTAATGGAGCGCCGACGCCGTCTTCACCAAACAGACAAGCAGAAACTGAAAAGCAGAATTTAGAGCCACTTTTTATCCCATAGAACCTAGGCACAGACGTGTTACCATACTGAGCATGGCAGTTTGTTTCATTTATGACTGGAGGTAGAAACTGGGATGGAATGTAAGCCAAATTGCGAATGCCGGGAACACTTATTTATTACAGTAATTCTCAACCAAGCATTCATGCACTTTTGTTTCCTGTTTCTACTCGGTGGTTGGGGAGCTACATACTTCCTGTCCTTCTTTTACGGATACAAACTGAATTCCGAAGCTGAAAGCCTCTTTACATGCGCGCTATTGTGGCAAATGATGCTTGCAACTGAGATGCCTGCCCCTGAAAGGACTTTGTTTAAGACTTCAATTCGTTACCAAAACACATCCAATTAATCTAGCCCTTACTTTGATTCATTTATACCAAGATTACTTCTGAATAGTGTTTAGTTTTCAACTAAAGTGCTTGCTGGAACTTATCTTGGCCGACAACAACGAAGTGCTGATATTGATCTAGTTCTCTAGTGTTGGTATCAAAGCCAAGTGATCGTATTGTGTAACCAAACAGAAGTATCCATCGAACCATGTTCCAGTCAAAGCCATCATCATAGTAAAAGCGTTTTTTAACAGCTGCCTTCTTCGTATCAAACAATGTGAATTACTTTGGAGCCCCGGGCATGATATAAATGGCACTAGAAGCTTGGTGGAACTTCATTATAGAAATCAATTTTTAGTGTAAAGGCAACTTTTGATTACAAACACAAAACCTGGATAATCTTGTATTTGGCCGAGTATTGTTGAGCGAAGCTGCATACTCTAGATTATCCAATCATGCAAGAATAAGCTAAGGTAGTCTTGAAGCATCTTCAGTGAAATGTACAAGTTAGTGTTGGGGAAAGATACTGGGTTTATTACAAAAGCTGTACTCATGCTGTCAAAGGCACCACTCAGAATCACCCATTACAGACCCATCTTTAGATGAAATTAGGGACTTTCCACATTAGTTTCCAAAGATATGGCATATATATCTGTTCTTTAGCATGATCAAAGATATGGAACTTTGTATTATATTTTGTACGTATGTCTTTCTTATCCCTTCACACATGTGAAAACCAATTCAATCTAAAAGTGCTATTGTCGTAAAGGATTTCTAAAACTTCTCTTTAGTAAACGTCCGCCCATTTGACAATTACCATCACAAAAGCATCGCTGGATGCGCTGCTTTAACTCGAAAACCCTTTGCCAAAAGACCCATGTTTTCGGCTACTCGATGCATGTAAAAAAATCAGTCATGTATAAATTAATTAATGAAAATTTGTTCTAACGAGAGCAAACGATATAACGATAAAATGTTTGCCACACTTAACAATTACAGTTATTTTTGTATGCCACTGTTTGCCGAGTAAAGGGGAAAATATCCGTTTAAATTAGAGCCTGTAAATGAAATTATTAGTTGTCCATCGTCAAAAAAGTTTGAGCTGTTTTGAGTATCAAAATTTAAGCAGATCGAAGAGAGATTTTGAATTAAGTTAATCGAGGTAGATGACCGACGCTAATAGGCTGTTTTAGGATTGATTGTAGTATTGTTTGTTGGGAATCATTGGTAATTACAGGTACCACGGTTCTCGGCTTGCCGACCTTCTACTTAGTAATTATCAGTTTTTACAGTAGTTAACGTCTAACACGCAACTCATTTTAGAAATTCCGTTGTAATTGTTATAATTTATGTCTTTCTTAAGAGATATTGGATGTATTACTTTCCATAGTCTAGGCATTACTACATATACACCATCAATCTTGGAATATTGCAGTTTTAGCGGGTTTTGCCGATATAGATATGTTTACGATTGGCTTTCAGAACGCTCGTTCAACAAAAGAGACACTCCAAAGACACAGACAAGACAAAACGCTGTCTCCTTTTGTTCTGTAAATAATCCATATAGCCCATTAACGTATATGATAAGTTGATGATCTGTAACCAGACTTAAGAAAACCACATCCATTAGCGAAGAGGACAAAAGACATTTTTATAGAAAACCAGCGTGTATAGTACATCACAGACCGAGAGATTTCGCAAACCATGACGAAATCACGTAATCAGACGTCTTTACCAGACTACCAAACTTTTCTCTCAGCAAATTTTTTCAGACAAACAGTATTCAGAATCAGAAACCTAAACTATACTACTGAGTAAAGAAGTCTTGCTTTGTTTTCTCACTTTATAGTTAACGCTTTCACGGTTTGAGGTCAAGCAAGGCCGAGTGGTTATAAGCCTTAGAAAGCTAATTATATGCGACTTTCTTTACTTAGGGGCCATTTACCAATTAAGAATAAGACGTGTGAAAATTCAAGACAAAAGACTGGAGTTATCTTTATTGTGAACTGTTAGGTACAAGATGTATGGGTCATTCCGAAGCACTCATGTGGTTGCGGTGTTTCTTTTTCTAAAGCTTGTTAGGTCTCTCTTTTTCCCCCATTTTAATCCATTAAGAAATCAAAACTAAGGAAATCAAAGATATGTCTGAAAGAAGTTCTTCTAGAAGTGCTAATTAAGCACTAATAGCATTATTACGTTATTAACAGTAATCAAGCATAGTTACAATCAATAGGAAGCTACTTATAGGGCTCATTAACAGCAGAGTAAACCACTCGTGTTTACCCTACACGTACATCAATCCAATTATTAAATGAAGTAATCGAAATATTTGGATCATCATTTAATACAATAAAACTGATAGACCAATTTACGGCTATGAAGACGAAAAGGAAAAAAACCATAGTTTTGTCTTTCTGCTGTTTGACCCGTAATCCCAGCTATTGTTGATTAGTGTTTGCTACTAGTTCGCATAAAACAAAAAACCATTGTTGCAATTAAAAAAAAAAGTTATAATAAAAAAAGAATTTAAAAAATCTATTAGAAATCAAATTTCAGAAGCTAATATTTAGTCAGTATAGCTAAACAATGTACTATAATGCGAATTGGCTGTTTAGCTTTTCGATATTTTAACCCGAGTTTATTTATTGATCTTAGATTTTTTTTCGGAATAGATTTTAGCGTGACTTTCGTGTCACCGTTTATTGATTTTTTATGTGCAAGGTGAGTTGTGTTCAGGATTTCTCGAACCATTATCTGTAACCATTATCTGTAACCATTATTTAAGATCATTAACTAGATAACAATCTACTGAGATAGCCAAAAGAATAGAGACCGAGGTACTTATTCCTCATGAAAAGGCCTAAGGACGTTAGATCGTGCTTTGAATCATTTCCAAGCTTATCTTATTATTTCTAGTTTCTTAGCATCACAGTGTTGAAAATTAGCCAAATTTCAGTTGTTTTATACAAATGTGTTTATATAGATTTGTTTTATATGGTGCGGTCAAGTGGTGAGAAATAAGACGTTAGACATTTAACCATAAAATGGATGCAATTATTTTATCGAAAGCAAAAAAAAAAAAGAATGGATAGCTTTCTTTATAGCTTATTCCAAAATCCAAACAACCAGAAGCCTCTCTGATGCATTCAATTATATCTTGAATACGCTGTATCGCCCAGACCATTTGCATCAGTTTTTCAAGATTTCTTTATCGAATCAATAATTTTCTCGCTTTTCTAAAATGTCAACTGATACGAACTAAAAAGAAATTCAACAAAAAATTGTAGTAATTACGATTGGCAAAGAAAGAAGAATGACAACGGAACGAACGGAAAAAGAAAAAAAAAACGAAAAAGGACAAACATAATTGGTTTACTTTTTCTTTTTGGCTGCCTTATTTATTTCCATTTTATACTTGTTTCGTATTTTTATATATAAAAAATGGAAGTTAATATTTGAAGTTGCCGGCAAGCTAAGGGTCATATCATAATAGAAAAAGTAAAGATGTGTATAGATACACACACGCACACAAACCAACTGCATGTGATCTACTATCTAAATTAAAAGCAATTTTACTGCAGATGGAAAAGCTAATCATCTTCATAAACAATTTCAAACGTTTATATTAACCACAACATGATCAACATAATCTATTATGAGCCAAAGGTTTGCTAGATCTTTGGCTAGTTATATGCCAGATGACTTTATCCAAATGCAATTAGAATTATGGCGCTTCTGCTTTTTGAAATAAAGAAATTGTCAAAGCTAAGCAAATATGAATAGAATCAAAAATAGATATCTCAGTATCTCAAAAACAGAAAACACATTTCATCTACTATTTCGATTTTTTTGTCTCTTTTAATTTTTAAAACTTTGTTCGCTATTTTGTCGTGTCTACTCTTACATAAATAGCAGTTTTGCATCAAATGATCAAACTCCAGAACAATGAATAATCATTTTTGCAGCAACTGTTAGAACAATTATAAGTCTCCATTGAAAAGACAAAAAGTGCCGAATAATTTTAGTCAATTTTTGAACAATATTTTTGCAGTACATACTCTTTTAATTTAAAAAGTGTCAAAATGATGCTAAACTACCGTTATGAGCGGCTTTAACGTGAAGAAAATTGTGCTAAGATGTTCTAAAATTGGTAACTATCTCTATTTCATGAATAGAGAGAGAACTTAAGATAAGAAATAAGATTTCGATATGTGTGTGTCAAACGGTCTAGATAATCACCAAAAACCTGAGAAAACGATGCGTTTATAACTACACTTTTCTGAGATTGCTTTTTAAGGCCATGATGTTTTATGAGAGAAAATACTAAGTTCAGGAACAATAAATTGACTAAAAAATGCAATAGAACTATTCACATTAATTTTTCTTTTACATTTTCGTCCAGTTTGAATATATACGGTTGGAGATTAGTCGCCTTCTACTTGTTTAAGTTTATTTAATATATATCCTCCTTATGACGGCATTACTACTAAGTCAAGTATACGTAATAAAAACCAGAAAATTAAAAGAGGAGAACTAACTAAAGAGGGTTTAAATTTGAAATATGTTGTACGGAAATAAACGAAGAATGAGCGATGAAGAATGGTGGATGCAGTTCAGTCTCACAGTCTTACTCGCTGTCCATCGAATTTTAAATTCAAACATGAGACGCAATTCTGCCGAAAAAGGTGATTGAAGCTAAAACAACTTTTGATCAATCGTAATGGTTTGTTCTTTGTTGTTATTCACTTTTCTTGTAAATCTCAAGAACAAAGAAGACAAAGAGGACACAAAGATCAACCTTTGAGATGAAAAAGAAAAATGAGCAGTGAAGGTTGATGATGGTGTTTGATGATACGATTCTAATTGGACACTAAACTAGAGGCACCAAATCGTCTCGAGCAGTTGGCCAGTATTTTTTTTGCCTTAGGCTTTTATTCCCGTGAACCAGTCACTGCCAAGACCTTGCTGAGATTCGGTCCGTATGTTTCATTCCTCTGCAATATTGCTTTACAGATTCCAAGAAAACCCTGAATTTCACTGCGGAAAAAAAAAAAACTCTCGAAATTCCCAAAAATCTCACCCCTTGCGATTAAGAATTAATTTATCCAGTGTAAGTTACCAGTTAGTTATAATTGCTTGACGAAAAAGTGATTTCGTTGACAAGATCAGGAATAATCATTCGGCGTACGATCCAAAACCTTGTTCACAAAGGTAAAACTACTGAGAAGATTTAAATGAGTTTTAAAGAATCATGAAACACAATTACGAGTTTCCATTTAATCTTTATTAAGTATTCATATATATTTATATACACATAAGCGGAGTTTTTTTTTTTTTTTTTTTTTTTTTTTTTTTCCTCCTCTCTCAACAAGGAAAAGAATGATAATATAAATGCATGGTGTAAGTTTAGCTAATCTTAGACCACGTCGTTACACTTATTGATGCGGATATTCTTTCTTGGAACAAAAGTGAAAATGCCTTTTGAAGATGATATTTAAAACTTTTTTTTTTCTTTTTTTTTTTTTTTTTTTGCTATAATCACTAGGCAGGTCATAACTTTTTTTATTATTCCATAAAAACTTTCCTACTCTACTTTCACCACGTCCTTCTAAAAATATTTATGAAAGGCACATGCAGACTTGAGAGTCTGTAGGCAATTCTTAAATATGTTTGATCGACTTCATAATTTCATGATTCTAAAGGAACGCTTTAGTTATGGTTAGATTTCAAGCAGAAAGCGGATCAAGAAGTATTCCGATTCGCTTGACTGTAGAGTAACTCTTAGCATCGGAGTAACTCCGTACTGCTATGATTGTTCGATTTATACAAATAAACATCAGTAAGCGTCACAAATCATGATCAGATAGCTATCACTGTTTCGTAAGAAGATCCCAGCTCGTTCTCTTTCTTTCTTTCTAATGATATATGACAATTTTATGTATACAATATATACTTGAGATCCATACCTTACGGTCTCTATATCATTCTTAACACGTCTTAGTATTTACACTTTGACTTTCTAAATAATCTCTCTTTAATTCATCATGGAGGGATGAGATAATGTATCTGAGGTGTAAGCTTTCATTCCAGGTGAAGACATATTCCAGGGATCGACAGTTTGATGCGCATGTTGCTGTAACGGTTTCGTATTAACCATCGTGATAAGACTTGGATCTTTTGTCGAGTTGCTCACCGACCAAGTCGGCGAGGTAGATGGCTGTCCATCTGAGGTTTTCTCGTCCTTGATGCTATTGGTATGGTTGTCCTGCGCCGCTTTTAGGGACTTCTTGTATTTGGACCTTCGGTTCTGGAACCAGATTTTCACTTGAGTTTGAGTGAGTCCAAGACATGCGGCCAGGTCTGCTCTCTCGGGCAGTGCCAAGTATTGTGTCTTGTTAAACCTCTTGTTTAGTTCTCTTAGTTGATAGCTGGAATATATAGTCCGAGGTTTGCGGACTTTTTTCCCTTTCCCGTTGAGCCTTGGCTCGTCGCACTGGTTTTTATCTGTAACGAATAACAAATTTAGACAAAGATAATGAGAAATGAGTTCGATATTGAGACAAATTTATATCAATGATATTCACTTCAAAAGCATTTGATCAAGACCGGAAAGGGCTGTAATGTGCATCTAAGTGATGTTAAGTCGTGCAAAACAACTAAATCGCTAGACTTTACTTGTCCACACACGACTTGATTAATGTTCTAATAAGTGTGATAGAAGGCGCATTAACTGCTAAGAGATGAATTCGGCCATTAGGGAGAAAAAACCTCGCCCAAGGATCATAAGCCCTGCGATTTCCAATTTTTAAAAAAATCTTGTCATAATGACAAGAAATTAGCACTGATTCTAAAGATCAGAGTTACAACTTGTTATGTACCTTCGTGAACAAGATCGTGGCTTCCTGGATAAGGCTGCAGAGGGGCGGCTGACAGATATGGGTGATGAGACAGTGGATGATGGTTCAACATGGGCATTGGAAAGCCATTTCTTGTGTTACAGGGAAGTCCATAGTCAGGTGCAGCCGGTCCATGATAATAGCGAACAGAATAAGGATTGTAGTTAGCAGAGACAGGGTTATAGGAATTATATCCATGAGACACGGGCGTACTCGAGAGCTCCATGAATGCTGACTTGTAGGCTGCGTTGACAGTGTTGAAGCGGTCCTGAGAACAGTTTTGGCTCATGTGTTCCAAGGTGATCGGTGGAGCTCTATTTGTAGACAAACCCCCTCACAGATGTCAACGTCAACTGAAGGCTTTGGCCAAGCAAGCTTGAGTGACTCGCAACAGCGGATCAATGCCTCCGATCAACAAACATAAGACACGCGTGGACTTCTGAATATGCATGTTCGTAAAGTGGTCGCCTCGGACAATGGCATATGCTAATCTAATTGGCTGTTATGATAATAAGTCACTAATTGCATTGTATTTTATCTCCTAATGACTTTCACATATAACAAAGCGGCTGCCAGAGTCAATGCCTTTATCAACCCTGTATAATTTCGCCTTTGTTTAAAAGTTCGATAAACATTACAGACATATGAGCAAAAGATTATGATGTTTGTTTTTTTGCTAGTACGTTTTTGAACCTGACGTTTACCAGGATGAAGTGACAGTCGATTGTTGGTCTTTTGTATTCGCTGTTTTGCTAACGGAATGGCAAAAAAGCTCAGCTTCTACTGAAATTCACGAGGAAGACGGTCCCGTTCAAGGATGATTAACACATGCTTTTTAATTGGGTCTAAGTGGAATTTTGTGACACCATTTTGAAGAAATTGAGTTACTAAACTTTGCTGCACAGAAAAATATACGTAGAAGTAATTGAAAATGCTATTAGCTCACGGTCTATTCCCTTGGCGAGAAAAAGTGACAGATCCTTGAAACTGGTTACCGCAAAAGTAGCTCTAAAGAAGGGTTTTTGTTCGAGCTCAAAGCACAAAAGCGTAGCGAAGTAATTGCTATGGAAAGCGAAACACAATAAAAACTCTAGTTCGCTGTCTTGAGGTGGAATGAAGAATGCATTGTAAAGCATATCAAATGGGTCTCTTCCACACTTGTCAATACGAATCACTACGCTTAATGCAAATGATACTAGTCCCACGTGTTCCAGTGAAGACTATTAACCACGCGTATCCTATCCACTGATAGCACACGGATTAATGATAAATACTTAATAATAATAATGTAATTTCTGTATAAAAAGATCTGTAAAGAGTGTGTAAGAGACAATGAGGGCGCAGTTTAAGAATACATGAGCCAAATAAACCAAACCAGATGACTTTAACCGGGAACTAAAAACAACGTTTGTTTTCGCAACCCACGTCAAGAGATAAACTGATGATTTTCAAAACTAAAACAAACACGAGAGAGAAAAGGCTTACAGGGGGTTCGCGTTTGACTTGGCCAGCTTGTGCAGATTGAGCCAGCTAGCTCAAGGGAACGCGGTCTATTTGTTCCAAACCTGATTAGATCTAGAAATTTAGACCGCAAGTGAAGATCTGTAGAAATTGATCTGAGAAGTGCTTGAAAATCATAGAAAATTGGGTGCTCAATTCAAAATTGAACTCCCGAGGCGCTATCCAATTTGCCCAGAAATTGCCATATGTGTATTAGCTGATAGACGTTTTATCCCAACTAAAGTTAATTTGTTTGGGAAAGTTTGAAGTGAATTCTTATTAACTTCTGGTTTACCAAAATAAATTAAATTCGCCACGCGCCCTTCTTTTTTGTTTGTTTGCCAGATAAATCTTTCTTTCCTTTGAGTTTGACATATTAACTGATGATTACAGATGGATAATCGTCGTCTTGTCTCCATAAGGTCTCAGCCGGTAGAGTTTTTAGGGCAAAATATCCCATCATTGGCAGCGTAGTTTGGCCACGTTTATATACTTGTACGATATAAATTTTCTCACTTATCATCAACTGAAAATGCTTTTTTTTTCTACGGTTCTTTGAAGAGCAAAATGGCACAATTTGTTGAAGTCAATTGTTTGTTGTATACAGGGCTTTCTCTAAGATTGTTTATTTTTTCTTTTTTTTTTTTTTTTTTTTTTTTATAGCTTCGCCTTTGTTTTGATATTAAAGGAACTCCAAATTTGCACTTTTTTGATGCCTCACCGGGGAGCCGGTAAGATCCACTTAAAATGATCAATGAGTTTCGAAAACTAGCAATCAGCTATATGACGAACAAAAAGAGGAATACCTATCCGCGTCTTGATAATAATTTTGCTGTTCGGGTCGTTATGAAATGCCCAAGTCAAAATTTCGACATTTAAAACGCATTTGCCTCCCGTTTTAAGCCTTGCGCTTTATTTCAACCTATTTACCTTTTGTAATAAGCCATATTTTAATGCCTTTTGAGGGCTAGTGCTCCTGCAGCGCTGCCTATACAATAACTCCCGCCGGGGCAATTATCAAAAGGCCAGATTCAATAATGAAAAACCCAACAAACAAGGCAGTCTTGATAGCCGACTCGTAGTGAGGAAAAACAGTGTGACGGGAGGATTATTACCCAAAAATAACACGGTAAATTAACCACCTTGTCGACCAGGTTTTATTTTTTTCGACTTGAAGATCATATGTCGTAAATTATACATTTTCAGGACAAATTTTTCCTGATTAAAGCCAACGGTTAGTTATTCTGGTTTATTCTCATCTTAGCTCAGACCATTGGTTCCTCAGTCATTCTAAGTCAGGTTTCCCGGATGTAAATCAATTTCTAAATTACCGTTTGTAGCTTGTATGGATGGATTTTCAAGGTCAATGAATTTTTGTTACTCAAATGATTATGAGTAGCGCCTAGAGCAATTTGAAAACACCTTACGAGATGACTGAATATATTTTGAATTATTCCCAACATTTCTTTTCTTATATATTTTCTGAATTAGTATAAGATTTGGAAGTCTATATCGGTTCAAGTTTATAAAAAAGGTAAATAGAATAATCAAGCAAGAAATGTTTTGGATTATTATGCCAAAAGACCCACCTACGGTTGTAAAGTCAACGAGTTTTCGGGGTCTTAATTTTCAAACATCATATATTTGGCATACGATAAAACTGATGATGCTTAACCGACCAATAGAAATTAATCAGGATTTGAATTTTAGTGGGGAGAAAAAGAAGTAGATTAACACTACTTGATCGTGCTAAAAGTATATAGTTTCTTGCAAGTATGTACGTTTTTGCCTTGATTCAAGATTCTCGCTTTTTGCCCAAATCTTCTCTTTTGGTTTTTCTAGCAAGCGTAAAAACCAAGGAAGTCTAGGCGGAATATCTGGTTCGTTCTATGTACTACTATTTAGCAGATATTTTAGCCGGTTTGCTTTCTATCTTGGCGAAATCATTCTGGATCAGTTCCATTTTGGCTTTTCCTCTTTTATAAACACCAGCGATATTAAAGATTCATCAACCCTCGGCTTTTCAAAATCCGGTGAATCTAATAAGGTTTATCTATAAGGTATCATGGGAGATAAAAACTCGTTCTAAAAGTTCAATTTTCTTTGAAAAACTCTTAGCTTGTTTGTCATAAGTTGAATATAGTATACAAGCGCTCTTGACCTCTAAATGCATTTAGCATAAGCAAATCACGACTGGAGAGAGAACTTTTCAATGACATCAGATTTTTGACATTCGACCGAACTGCCAAGTCCTTAAAAGCGAAAGTTCTACAATATCTTGTCCAGTTTAGTGCAATTTTATATTATTTTTCATAACCTTTCACTTTCTGGTTTTTAAAGGAAATCCTACAAGACGTCAAGCTTGTGTGGCATTTATTCATTAAAGACCTCGGTCGTGCACAGCTTTGCAGTCGAAGTAATTGTTTTCTAGAAAGAATATCACTTGTATTGGCACACCGTTATGAACTGGCGATCTTTTGAAGTCTGTCAATACGTGCCGGCTTTCTTAGTAAAGTACCAATTTCATTGTCCAAAAGACTTTTAATTTGCACCTATCGCTTAGTACAATCTCAAAAAAAGTACGAACAAGGAAAAAAAAAAAAAAACGAATCAAATTTTGAGTTGAACTACTTTGTGGTCGGTTAGCGTTCAAGTATCGAAAACCCAAATGCTGTAAATTTTTTTTTTTTTTCATTTTTCTTAAAGCTGCTGAAAACGCCTGCATAAATCTACTTGAGCAAGGATTTCAAGTCGCCTGACCTACAAAAAATGTTTTCTCCAATGCAAATTTATTTTAACATACCAGTTTTTCTGCCTTTTGTACCGCCAGACGAAATGCTAATCGTATCGACGTAGTTAGCATTATATATTCTTATTGATATTATTGTAAGATTTGTTTTACACGCTTCGACAAAAGCTCATGATTTTAGAAATAAATCCAATTTTGTCAATGACTTCAGCTTACTGAGTCTTTTTAGCGGTGAACAAGTCTGCTCAATTACTCGTGGTTGAAATGATTTGACTTGGAAATCTTCATGATTATGCCATTATTGAAGTAACAACTTCGGGAAATTTAAGATTAAAAATCTCGTATACGTATGAACGGGGAAAATAAGGTAAGTTGGTTATTTGCCGTATTACATGACCTAACTATCTACATGAAGTCCTGCGCCATTTTGCCATTTGATTGGACGGTTCGAAAGCATGTATGAGCTATTTCAAAAAAGATTGACAGAGTTAACGGCGAATGGCGATCGATGATTGGCGATTGCACAACCAAAAGGAGCTGTGGAGCAATAAGAATTTTTTTTTCATATTCATTTCTGAAATACCTAAACAATGCCTGCTGAAGATCTTCACTGAATGGTGCAGGCATTGTTTGGGTATTTAAGAAACGAATATAAAGAAACGCCGTGCAATCGCCAATCGCCGTTCGCCGTTCGCCCCGTCAACCTTTTTTGAAATACCTGAATGACAATAGGAAGCCAGTACTAATAAAAACGCAGTTCAAAAGTACACAAAAGCTGCCTAACGTAGGCCCAAGAATTCAAGATTCATTATCATATCATATCTCGCCCTCATTATTGGGCCAACCAGATAGAAGTTAAAGCTAAACATCTTAAGCCATAGTTATTGTACATATTTAAAATAAAATTGTTTATTGACTCTGCGACTCGCTATTTTTAATGAGTAATATGTGTTTACCTGGGTGACCATCCGATTCACACCTAGTTCACTAACGTAATCTTATAGCCAACTTCTGTACCATCAGTACATCTGGTTTATTTTTAGAAACAAAATTATCTTTAGGAAAACTCGGTTTTTACAGCAGCGCTTCGCCATCACAATCTTACGCTTTAGAGGACGTTTTCGTACATTTTCTCAGTTCTAGACAGTTGTCTGTTTCTTCTGGTATAGTTAAGTAGTATCCAACATTTCTGTCAAAGTTCCTTTTTAATAGTGTATAAATTAATTAATATTTTTGGCGTTATATTTAACATTTCCGAAACGATCAGTGATCCAAATTTCATTGAAAGGACTTGCATAATGAAAAAAGGGAATACTAAACCTCTACTAGTTTACTAATGTCAAATTTGAAGGCAATTATCAGGGGTTTTTTTTTGAAAATATGCCTGGATTTGTCAAATTCACTAATCTTGACTTCATAACAGTGTATTTCACTACCAAACTAATATATATTTTTGTCAAATGGAGGGACGTTTCAGCGGCTAATTCACATTGACCGACGGGCCGGGGACGGGCGTCCCTATTGACAGGGTCGATTACATTGTTTACCCTTCGTGACCATCTGTTGGGACCTGATCCTTACTGACCTTTGATATTTAAAAAAGAGAGACTCAGTTTTAATAGTCATCGTACAAAAGAACGCTTTATTACAATTCAGGACCCGCATGGAGTAATTATTCCTTTCTGCATAACTTAATTTTTTTCTTGGTTAACAGAAAGCTGACGGTCCCATTTGTTGTGCTTTTCATTTGTTTCAAGCGAGATGAGTCCCAAATCTGGTGTAGTAAATTCCAATTCTGAACACTTAATAAACCAATATTTCTAACTTCAATTTAAATCTAAACCAGCAACAACTTTAGAGATTTAAATATGTATAAAAACCTGGCATTTTCTTTTTTCTCCTCATTCTTTCAGTTTTCTTTAATTCTTTCTTTTACTTCCTAGTTTTCTTCCCAGCAACCATGATCTAGAAGCAGATTGCGTTCAATTTTGTACTATATATTTTATAAAAAAGGCTTAAAATACCCAATACTGGCCTCAGATGGAAGCCAATGGGAAATAATTGTCGATTTTTAATTCACTCTCGGTCCAATTTTCTACAAATTCGGCTGAGTGGCCAGTTAATGTCATTTAAAGTTTTGATGAAAATTCATCACTACTTCATGTTTGGTTATGAAAGAAGCTCATTAAAGTTCCACAATGTTTCGTTGAACTACAGAAAAGACAATCATTAAACCTTTTCGTCCGGCATTTCTCATCAAAAAGAAAGCCCGCCAAAAGATGAGCTTTAAATCATCTAAAAACATCTTATGCAAATTCTTACTTCCGTGAAATATCTTATATATTAATTTCATTAAATTACCTTATGAAGAATGTTATTGTACGATTTTATCGAGCTGTTCTTTTAAATTCATATATTTAAGCTTTATAAAACGCTTTTTCATGTTCTATGCTGTTATATCAACACGCGGGATGTTGGGAAAAGTTTTAAAATCGCGAGCCGTAGACGAGTGATTCTAAAGCTTTTGCTCTCATATTACACGGTTACATGACTAAATCAGAGCGTGCGCTACATTGTAGTTATTTCTAAATATTTTCATGTATCAGGTAAGGGGAAAGATCCCAAAATCAAAGTCAAAGTCCTTTTGATATTATAATGCAGTATCCACGGTACATTGATTGCTTAATGAAAGGAAAACCAAAATTCCCATCCAGAATTAAGAGAATTCAATTCTCTCTCCTTGATCAATAATGATTATAGACAGACACTCAAACAGCGAGGAAAGCTTCACATTTTTTCAACATTGTCTATAACGCATTAATCTTGTTAAAAAAAAAAAAAAAAAAACGGTTGAGGGCCTTTATATGCGCCACGAGGCAAGAAGCAGACTGTAATTAATCATGAGCGAGTAAGATTTAGACTGTTCATAAAGCTTTTATATTACTTACTGACTTACAAAACATTAAATCAAGACAAAATCATAAATCAACGTTTGTAGTCAGTGTCTAGAAACTTATTCTACATGATAAACCGTCCATCTTTAGGAATATCCGCACTTTTAAGAATCATGCCAAGAAATTATATATTTTTTTATTCCCAGCATTTTATTTTGACTTATTATTATCAATGAAAAAAAGAAGGAAAAAAAAAAAAAAAAAAACTAGAATAAAAGCAAGTTACGAGCTACGGCCGCAATCTAATCTAAATGAATAGGAAACAAAGTTAACTCACTCAGTAATTTTTATACTAACTGAGATCCTTTAGATAAGGCGTTTTCTTTGGAAACTTGGCTAATATAATCTTTGTAGAGAATTGTAGAAAAATTCCGAAAAAAAAATGTGCAAGGTGTACTATATTCTTAGCCAAGTTTTTAATTTTACTGACCATCTGGATTTTGGAGCTAAGAATTTCGGACGAATTTTTTTAGAAGTATGGTTTTCAATTTGCTACTTACTCCCCTGTGAAAATCGAAAAAATCGCAACTTTATATCATATTATTCGTATGTTTGATAGTTAGGAATGGTTAAAGTCGTTTGTTGGTGTTTAAGCATCGATGTTAGTTAGAGTTTAACAGGCTAATTATGCAAAATATATGTAAATGCATGCAGTTTTTCCAACAATTTTTTGCCGTTCACAAAAATAAAGTGAAGATAAATCTAGTCTATTATAACTAAAGATATACTCTTTTGAGTCTGGTAAGAATCGTGTGGCAAAACAAGCTAGTCATGATACCTAAAAGTGCTAAAAAATAATATAAAAATACCGTGGTTTAGAAGACTTATACTTTTTTAATTTGGAATCATTTTTGGCGTAGTTTTACACCAACCATTCCTTAGTTTTTAGGTGATTATAAAATGTTTCTTTTGGTGGTTAAAGTAGGGTGTTCATCGTGTTATATCATGATATTGCGTCTAACGCAGTCCTTTTAATTGCGGCGATTAACACACAGACGTATTCATGTACAAGCGTGATTTTATGCACGACGGACATCTGCTTGTGTTGGCGTGTAACTGTGGTAGTTATGCCTAGTTACGTTGTGCCAGACAGCAGTCTGCGTGCACTCTACGCAACTGAAGTGTGCGTGGTCGTCACTACTGTTCTTATCTGTTCTTGCTGTTCTTGTTAAATATTGAGACCAATTTCATTATTTTGAAAGAATTAATAGAACTTAACTAAGAATAAGTCTTCTTTCTTTCTTTCTTTCTTTCTCTTCTCTTCTCTTCTCTTCTCTTCTTTTGGGAGGATTTTTCTTTTCAGTTCTTTTCGTAAATTCATAATCAGGATATGAACAGTTTTAGGGCTTAAATTGACAACTTCTTGGCATTAAAATAGATTCTGCAGTTTTGAAAAAGAAACACAAAAGTGAAAACTTGGATCAAGTAAATAACTTAGAGACATGATTTGCAAGAAAAAATATCTTGCCCACGATTACACTCTTTGAATCAAACTTATTAATCAAAGAAGGCTTATTAGTGCAATAATCAAATCAAAGATGAATCTTTTAATTAGAACTAAAGTATTAGTTTATAATTATTCACAGTTATCATTATCAGCCGCAACTAACGAAAATCATGGTGATTTGAAAGGACGGACGGAATCGTAGGGCTGGAAAGGAAACCAAAAAATTTCCAAAAATACCACATTTTTGCTGAGTAGACTCGGTTACCATGGAAACAAGGCTTTAAATCACACAAAGCAGGGGCAGAGTGTGTAAATGGTAGACGGGCGAAAATAACGGTACGCCAAATTAATATCAAACAATTGAATTGCTTTTTACAGTTAATGGTGAGATTATTGAATTACTGAGACTGGAAAAATGGTCTTTTATTGCGATGTATACAAGCCAAAGAGAACTCGTAACTGATTATTATATATATTAACCCATATTAACTTTGCGTAACAAAATCTATTTTCTTCTGGAACCAGCCGCATTTTGTCAAAAAGATTGTCTTAACAACTGAAACAGATTTTTTACACCTTAGTGAAAGATGGCGGCTACTTAGTTCGGCTGATTACTTCGAGTGCTGAATAGAACCTTTCTCCTTCCTCTTTGGGGCAAAAAACGCGCCGAAATATCGCTGGAAGGTGAATTCTTTGCAAAACTAAAACAATTCACATGGCGAAGCGTTTGTTTGGTTTGAATGGACGAAAACAGCTAATATAGGACATACATTTCAAGCTATCTTAGATTTCAAGTGTGTACTTGTGATTTTGCCATTAAGTGAAGATTATCAGTACTTCCACAAGCTTTTCCCGCCCTTAACAATATCAAATATATCACTTTCGTTCGATAAACGTATCAGTAACGACATTCATACGCGCCACGACTGGAATTAAGCTCACTGACGAGTTTTGTTCACGCTACAAAACTGGAATCGTTTTAGGATAATTGGATTAAAATATACCTCTTTGCCTTCGACGTAATGTTTCCCATTATTAAGTTTTGTTTCTTTGTTTCTCGGAAAAGCTTGAGAAGATGCATTAATATGCATGAACCTCAAACAAGGAATTTTATTCCCAAGAGGATGATACGTGGTCTGAAATGGGAGAACATTACGCCCAAAGTTAAGAGGTCTATTATAGATGATTCTGCCTTCAAAGAATTGCCCTGGCTGGTCTCAGAGGTTCTTTAATCCGCAAAGGTTTTCCATCAACGGTGCTTTTTGCTTACGATAGAGGTAAAGAAAAGAAAATATCTGGAACCAGAGTATCAAAGAATTTATCACCTTAACTTTGTGAATAAATGGAAGCATAGGGTAAAAGAAGGACTGGACAGTTGGGGTATTTAATTTGTTCAATATTTTTTGGAGCCATTTCTAGAGTGCGAATGGCGTCATATAAGGCACCCTCGTAAATCTTGTCTCGCAACACCGTTGCTCACGAGTTAACGTTTTAGGGGAAAGTATCACCAAGTAACAGGGGCTTTTAGCTAAAGCACATCTTATAGATAGTTATCCCACATCGATAGAGCAGATTTCGCCGTTAGTGGGAAACGATAGGGCTTATTTCGTAGCCGTACTGTAGTCCGTACCCTGCTACGTGTTGTGACGACTCACAAAAAACAATGGGAAACCATTTCAGTGTTTAGGGTACACCGTATAGTGTAATTGTGGTCGATTGAGATCAGAAGTCATTGAAACAAGTCTCTCAAAAAATGTTTTAAAAAAGGCTACCTTCCTAGCTATTACAACTTTGTTGATATTTTACTTTTTTTTTTTTTTTTTTTTTTTCCGCTGTTTTTGTCACTCGAAATCAAAATCACCGCACGGGATCCCTATATATCGTTGAATTCAGCTTTTTAGTGTTGAATTCCAAGCTAAATTCCCTCTCCTCGATAGCCAATCAGCGCGCGATTTCGGCTAGAGCTATGGGATTCTACCCAACATTGCTTCTATACCCTTTAGATTGGCAGAATGACTTGCGTTGCAGAATCGCCATTTTGTCCCTTCTTCGCTGTAACGATAGTTACCGTCTAATTATGTATTCTACATACGAGACCTAGGGAGATTGAATATACCAACATGGCGGACTAACACATTTTACATAAATCAAATACAGCCTCCACCTAATCTAAGTTTAACAGGAAATCTACACGAAAACTGGAAAAGATTTTAACAACGCTTCGAGTTATATATATTCAAACTATTGGAGCCGATAAGAAATCTGACGAGCAAAAGATTGCATTTATACTTTTCACCGTCGCGGGGTCCGAAACGATCGACGTATATGTTACATGTAGAAATCCCAGATTGACGAAGAAATTTCTAGATGAACAAGGAATTCACTTTATTCGGCGTTTTCGCTTGTGCAGGCTGTACACGCACGCTTAGCAATGTAACACTAGAACTCACACTCAAGCTCACTTTTCAATATTGATGCACACACTTGTGTGACTAAGCAAATAAAGCTCAGGTTACAGAAAAATCTCTAACATATACAACAGGATGGATTTCACATATGAAGAGAAAGGCAAGTATGACATTGCATTAAAAAAGGTAAAGAATACTGCACTCCTAGGAAGAGCGAGACCTACGAAAGATATATTTTTAGATCTCGTATGCAAATGCAGAATGAAACCTTCGAGCAATTTGTGACAGATCTCAAGATAAAAAGGCAGCCGTGCAACTTTGGAGAGCTCAGAATCCCTAATCAGAGATCAAATTGTGATAGGAATAACAGACAAGAAAGTCAAAGAACGTCTCTGTCATGTATTAAAGACGATAATAAGGGTTCCAAAACAATTAATGACAATACGATATAACAATTTAACTTCTCTCTTTATTTGCTCCAACTCTGGCGAGTCATCTCTCTGCGACACACGTGACGTCACGTGCTGTCTCGAGCATAATGAACATACATAACATCTCCCTCCCCCAAGTCTGTTAGTTCTTCAGTATAACAACACAACTATACATCACTCTTGCAGTGTCTCTCCTAGCCATACACATAATCCTGGAACCTAGCAGGTGGCTCTAACATCCGTCTTGAGCGCATTGTCTTCAGCGGTGTCAGTGGTGACTCCCACTCCTCGGTAACTCCTGTGGTGGGCATTGAAGGTTCCGTTGGTGCGGTACACACGCAAGGGGTTTCTGTAGTGTTTTCCTGCTCAACGTCTGGAGTCTCCATGGCCACATAGTCTGGAAGAGGTATTATACTCCTTGGACTAGAGTAGTCAGCCGCAAGCTCACTTGGTGTTACCTCATCCCCACAAGGACGCATCTGTTCCGCGAGATGTCTCCAGAGTAGTCGTTAAACTGTACTCGATACATCAATGGGCCTGCACGCTCTAGTACCTTTCCACGCATCCACTTTGGTCCACCGCGATAGTTCCTAACCCAGACGGGAGATCCTTCTGTAAAGGAAGGCAGAGATCGAGTCTCATCTTGGAGCAGTTTCTCGTCTACTTGCCGCTTGACGATGGGCTTTAACAGGTTCAGACGGGATCGTAGTTGCCTCCCAAACAGCAGCTGCGCTGGAATATAGCCTGTTGTTGCGTGTGTTGCTGTCCGGTACGCGCACAGGAACCTGTCGATTTTATGCTGAAGTCTTCTATCACACTTGTCAGCCTTGATCCCGCTGTTTAAACTCTGCACCATACGTTCGGCCAGCCCATTAGTAGCTGGGTGGTAAGGAGCACCTGTCACATGGCGTACCCCATTTCTTTCACTGAACTTTTTGAACTCCTCAGAAGTAAATTGAGGACCATTGTTGGGGAGGTTGTTTAGTTACGCATCACAAACACCTTGGGCAACTGGCTGTATGCATATACTACGACCAACAACATCTTCTCCTGCACTGGTCCTGCGAGGTCCACATGCAATCTTTGCCATGGTTGCGCTGGGTACTCCTACCGGTGCAATGGGGGAGTGGATGGGTTCCGAGCTACTACTTGGCATCCCGAACATTGCTTAGCCATCTCCTCTATCTGCTGGTCTATCTGCGGCCACCAGACGTAGCCACACGCCACACCTTTCATCTTGACTACCCCACTGTGTCCCTCATGCAAGGTATCAAGGACTTTTTCTCACAACTTGGTGGGTACTACCACTCTGAATCCCACGATGGACTGTCAATTCGTCCTTACGGCACATGTAAGGAGCCATGTCTGGCTGGGGTTCTGCACCGTCCCAACCCGACTGAACAAACTTTACAACTTGTGACAGCAAGGGCTTGCGATTAGTTTTCCTCCGAAGGTCCTTCTCTGTGACGGGCAAGGCGTCAACCACCGCCACATAGAACATCTCCACTCTGGATTATCCTCAGGTGTGTGAGTTAGTGGAAGGCGTGACAGACCATTACAGTTGGCGTGTTGCTTTGTACCCCGGTACTCAATCTCATACGAAAAGGCCCCGAGGAACAAACACCACCGCTGTAGGCGGGCTGCTGCGGTGACGGGCACGGCTTTCCCCGGGTCCATAATGAAGTTCAAAGGTTTGTGGTCGGTGACTAATGTAAAATGACAGCCCCCAGGTAAGTCTGGAACTTCCGGAAGGACACCCCCGTACTGAATTAGAACCTCTTTCTCTATTTGCGCAAATTTCCTCTCCGTCTTTGTCAACGAGCGAGATGCAAAAGCTATAGGTCTCTCGCTGCCATCCGGCATCTTGTGTGAGAGGACCGCGCCCAGTCCATATGAATAACTGTCACAGGCGAGGATCACTGGCAGATCTGGGTCGAAGTGTACCAGCACACGGTCTTGTAGCAACATCTGCTTCACCTGCCTGAAACTATTACTCTACTCCGCTCCCCATTTCCATTGCACACTTTTCTGCAGAAGGCGATGAAGAGGCGCAAGGTGTGTGGCTAGATCCGGTAAAAACCGTGCGTAGTATTGCACCATTCCTAAGAATGAACGCAACTGTCCCACATTCTCTGGCGTAGAGAGTTCTGCTATTGCCTTAACTTTCTTTGGAGATTGGTGCAACCCCTCGGCAGAAATGATATGTCCAAGGTACTCGACGGAATCTTTTAGAAACTTGCATTTTTCCTTGTTGGCTCTAAGACCATACTCTTTGAGTCGCTGGAGCACGTTGTCCACTGAGTTTCCAGGTGTTCCATCCTGATTTGACCCTGTCACAATAATGTCATCAAGGTAGCATTGTACCCCTTTGATGCCTTGTAGAACCTAATCCATGGCCCTTTGCCAAATCGCTAGAGCGGAGGCTACCCCATAAGGCAAACGTTGGTACTGGTAAAGGCCACGCGTCGTATTGATGGTCAGGTAAGGTTTCGACTCCTCCTCCAATTCTATTTATAGATATGCTTGGCGTAGATGTGCTGAACTGTTTCCCGCCACTCAAGTTCGAGTAGATTTTCTCTGTTCGGAGCAGTGGGTACTCATCCACGTCTAAATGAGAGTTTACTGTAACCTCGAAATCTCCGCACGCGCGCACCTCACTGTTCTTTTTGACAGGTGTTACGATGCGGGTAGCCCAATCACAATAGCCGACTCTCTTGATCATCCCTTTTGCCTCTAGCGCCTCCAAGCTATTCTCCACTGCTTGTTTCCTTGCCAAAGAAACGGTACGGGCCTTACAAAAACGTGAGGTGGCATCCTCCTTAAGATGGATCTTCGCCTTTATCCCTTTAGTGCCGAGTTCATCAGCAAACACAGTTGAGTGCTTGTCCAACTGACTTCGTGTAATTTCCGTTGAGACTTTAGGTGTAACAGGGGCCAGTTCAGCTGAATATGGTTCAACCATTTCCTACCAAACAAAGTGGGTCCCCCGGGAGTGATGTACAAAGGTAAGCGTTCTTCCTAGTTCCCATAACGGACTTGAACATAAAGAAGCCCTAACGGTGTCACCTTTTCTCCAGTAATGACGTTCTCTCAAGTGGCACTCAGCCCAGAAACTTCCTGTATTTTGCTTCATTCATGACAGAAACCGCCGAGCCGGTATCCAGTTCCATAGATACCTCTCAGTCATTAATTTCCAGATTTACCATCAACGCTTTGCGGTCAGATTTAACATCCACCTTGTGCAGTCCCCCATACCAGTCCTCATCTTCTTCGGACTCTTCCTCCTACATAGTGTTAAGGGGTTGATCTTAGGATGACAGGTTCCTTTTATTCTGACGGCAAACCTTTACATGCCCTTTCTTTCCACGCTTGTAATACTTGGCCTTGATAAAGGGACAGTTACTGGATCCATGTTGCCCTTCGCATCGATAACACTGGACTTCTGGAGCGGCATGGGTTTGCTGCTGTTGTTGTTGTTGCGGGCTTCCTGTGGTTGTCGATTTCGCGGGGTTTTGTTTATCTTTGCCCTTTTTGCTAGCCTTATGTCAAACGTCAGATCTTCTACCTTTTCTTTCAGCAATTCTCGAAGCATCTTGTCGTCCTTAATACCAAACATGAGTCTGTCTCTCAACGCTCCTGTCTCATTTCGTAGCTGAATTTACAATCTACGGCTAAATGTTTTAGCGTAGCTACATAAGCACTAACTGACTCTTCAGGATTCCGATTTCTATTATAAAATTCGTATCTTGCAACTAAAGCTCACCTTTCTGGTTTTGTATGATCCTTGAACGTGTTTACAATAACTTCGTATGTCACCTCACTGTCCTTTGGTTTTCGCGGCACCAGCAGGTCTTTCAAGAGTTGAAATGTCTCGGGTGGCAAATTCGCTAGTGTAGGATGGCCTTCTTGGTTTTTTCTTCAGTCACTTTGTTTGCTATGAAATAAAAGTCCAGTTGCTCCGTATAAGCCTCCCAATTTCCACCAGCATACCTTTGTACCTTCCCGAATGTCTGTGAGTTTGTCGCTATCTTTCACCCGATTGTTTACTCGTCTAGATCGTTCTTCAAGGACCGCATGGCCAGAAATGTCAGACATTTTGAGCCTGCGCGTATTCAGCGGATTTACCCAAGAGCAGAGCATTTCCAATATGACGGCCA
>WUAP02172115.1:0-23703 GCA_015163945.2 Stichodactyla helianthus | reverse complement strand
GGTTTAGGGTTTACCTGAAGTATTAGGGCTTTTAGGGTTTAGGGTTTACCTGAAGTATTAGGGCTTTTAGGGTTTAGGGTTTACCTGAAGCATTAGGGCTTTTAGGGTTTAGGGTTTACCTGAAGTATGGAAACGGGCTTCGCCTCGGACTGGAAACCCCGTCTAGTCCGATTTGGAGGCTTTGAAACATTACATAAAGTACTAATATACTTCGTCCAATCCACACTTCAAATGGATGTTTCACATTTGAAATGCCGTAGGCTTTTTCACTTACTCATCAAGACGTCGTTTGGGCCATTCAGCACTGAAACTCAAAAATAATTTCCAATAATAATAATGATAAAGGGGGTAATAATTGTTTTTCTTTGTTTAATTTCTCTTTGATCGCAATCCAACTATAATTGTACTGCATGAAGCAAGTTACTTTTAGAGAAAGACTTTGAGGGGTTTTTCTTTGTTTTTCTCTTTGGACTGCATGAAGCTAGCTAGCAAGTTACTTTTAGAGAAAGATTTGGACTGCTTTATTTATTCGATTTCCATTAGTCATAACCTTAGTCACATTAGAGTCACGGCTTTACATAAGATGTGCATCATTAAGTTACTCGTTCTGAGGTATTTTTAGTAATACATGTGTGATTATACCAAAGGCGCCATGGAAATTAACCCAAGGCTTCGATATGAGATAAGGGTTTCAAATGATTTCCGTAAAAAGTTACAGCAATAAAACAGTGTCACATCATTTCGTATACCGTTTAAGTGCTGTAAGTCAGTATACCGTACGTTTCCCACTCAAACTAATTTCGCACTCTTGTTCAAAAAAAAAAAAAAAAAAAAAAAATTCAAAGACAACGGCGACATTCGGCTTTCTTTTCACACAAACATTTTAAAAAAGGGACGAAACATTATTTTCACAAAACACTACACGGGAAACCCAAGCTCTGTAGTTAGTGTGATTAGAACTCGTCACATGCGTAATACAAAAAAACAAAAGCAAAAAATACAATACAATTCAAAACAAAAATACTATTTCTTATATAGTCAATGTCAATAACGTTGTCCACCGAAGACATTTAGACTAAAAGAAATGTCACGTGATTCATTAGTTTTATTCGTTTAAAGGAATGAAAATTCCAATAGTAGTATTATTAACAGTTAACAGGGAATAATAAATACATACTCTACGTACACAATGATTTCCTTTGACAAGCATTTAGAGCGAGCTTTTAGGTATCACGTGATATTTCTTGTAGACTAAAGGTCTTTTTTCGGTGGCAAAGTTAATGACATCGATATTTATTAAAACAAAACAAAAAAACTAAGTCGATGATATAATTTCAATTATATAAGAATACCAGGCATCCCAGCCACTTTTTGGACAAATTTGATAGGAAATATAGGCTGTGTTAGACCTTTATATAGGAAAATATAGGATTTTCTCCCTAAAATATAGGTACTTTATAGGAACATAAAGTAATATGTATGAAAAGAGCATTTCCAATGATCACACAATTTACCATTCAACTTTGAAATGTTTTTAATCTAAACAGTTTCTTACAGTGTAGTACACCTATCAGCGGATTCCCCAAGGGGTTGACCACCAGGCTAACCATGGAACTAGGTGCAAGAATACAGGGAGATTGGATGCAAGTATTGCCACTGGGGTTGGGAAAATGGTCAACTTTGTTTTATGGTTGGGAAGTTGAGGTGGGGGATATGGTGAAATTGTTTTCGTGAAACTCACCATGGGGAATAATTTTCATCTACAAAAAATATTGAGTTGTTACTAAATATACTGAAAAATGAAGGGAGATTGTAGGTAATGAAAAGCCCTGGCCAGGGAGATTATCCAGGAACTTTAAAAAGAATGACTCTCCTGCTAGGGGAAATCATCAAGATTATTTCTGACCTTTTACAATCCCCCTGGTTAGCCCAGGGGATCGAGCCCTTGGGGAAGCCACTGATGGTGCATAACACTAATGGGAAGCTCAGATAATATCAATCATCCAAAGTTTTTTCTTTATAGCTACTTAATTCACAGTTTTGATATGTAGTTCCTTTTAAATTACTGGCTTTCTCATTTTTCTTGTGTATTTGGGACAAAAAACACAATTGCTAGAAAGTGCACAATGTTAACATTCAAATAACAATTTATAGGAAATATAGGTTTTCTTGAAATATAGGCTCTTTATAGGATCCTATACAAATTATGATATATAGGAAATATAGGAGCCTGGTCTGGGATGCCTGGAATACCTCTGCGTAAAACTCGAAGTTCTTTCAAAGTTAATCATAAATTTCAATCTCCCCAACCCCACCACCAGCACTTAATTTTACTTCCGGTATTTCCCCGTCCGGTGTTAATGAATGTTCCCTTAATAAAACATATATAAACCATCACATTAACCGTTTTCAATTGCTTATCCTTTTTTATTTATGTAAAACAGTAAGAAAGGTATTACAGTATTCTTAGTACTCCTCGCCTTCTTCCTCTCCTTCCTCCTCAACACTGTCTACTCCAACCTCTTCATAATCCTTCTCAAGAGCTGCCAAATCTTCACGGGCCTCTGAGAACTCTCCTTCTTCCATACCCTCTCCAACATACCAGTGCACAAAAGCACGCTTGGCATACATCAGATCAAACTTGTGGTCTAGACGAGCCCAGGCCTCTGCAATGGCTGTGGTGTTGCTCAACATGCAGACAGCACGCTGGACCTTGGCCAAGTCACCACCAGGAACAACAGTGGGTGGCTGGTAGTTGATGCCAACCTTGAAGCCAGTGGGACACCAGTCAACGAACTGAATGGTTCTCTTGGTCTTGATGGTTGCTATGGCAGCATTGACATCCTTGGGGACAACATCACCACGGTACAGAAGACAACAGGCCATGTATTTGCCGTGACGTGGGTCACACTTGACCATCTGATTGGCTGGCTCAAAGCAGGCATTAGTGATCTCAGCAACACTAAGTTGTTCATGGTAGGCCTTTTCTGCAGAGATGACAGGTGCATAAGTAGCCAATGGGAAGTGAATACGGGGGTAGGGCACCAAGTTGGTCTGGAACTCAGTGAGATCAACGTTGAGCGCACCATCAAATCTCAGAGATGCTGTGATAGATGACACAATTTGTCCAATGAGACGGTTCAAGTTGGTGTAAGTAGGTCTTTCGATGTCCAAGTTGCGACGACAGATGTCATAGATGGCTTCATTGTCAACCATGAATGCACAGTCTGAGTGTTCCAGGGTGGTGTGGGTGGTCAGGATAGAGTTGTAGGGCTCAACCACAGCTGTGGAGATCTGTGGAGCTGGGTAGATAGCAAACTCAAGCTTGGATTTCTTTCCATAGTCGACAGACAGACGTTCCATAAGAAGTGATGAGAATCCAGAACCAGTACCACCACCAAAGGAGTGGAAAATCAGGAAGCCTTGGAGACCAGTGCACTGATCAGCCTGAGGGGAAAAAAAACACAATAAAGACATTAGAATCAATAAGTCAAGGCCATAGCTGAAATATCAAAATTTTAGTTGAATTATCAAAGTTGTCGTTTAATTTGTAAAGATTTTGATAAATTCACAGCTGCTCAAGAGGAATTTCAAAATCTATGATTGTATTTTTACATAAAGAACCTAGAAAAACTAGTTTAAGCAAAACATGTTTACATCAAGAATATTAAAATTTAGATCAAACTTTGATGCCAATCAGATCCAGAGATATCTCAAGCATATTAAATAGTTTAAAGTGTCCGTTTACAAATATCAGATAAAGTGGGCAGAAAGGAGTTCTGAACTCTGTGACTAACCAGCAGAGGTGTGCTAAAAGTAGGTTGACATGCAAAGAAAACATCGTAGATTTAAACAACAATACATAATAATAATAATAATAATAATAATAATAATACTTTATTCAAATAAATATTTGAAATGGTAAATTTTGAGGTTATCCCTTTGTACCATAGTTAATAGAGGAAGATGGTTAGTAAACCTATTGCTGTACGTCTTTGTTCACTTTTTTCAACCGTGACCCTGCACAACCTTTTGTTTTACAATTGTTTTACCATAATTGGCTACGGCTGAACAAATGAACCTAAATATTTCTTTTGGATGCTTGTTCAAAATACTTCAATGGGCCATTTCACGTTTCGGACATTACATTCAGAGTGAAAAAATTAAGTCTTAAATGCTTGTAAAATCTATGACATTCTAATATATAGAAAACTGAGACTTGCACAGATAATATTCCTGATGACACTATAATTTTGCGGGGGTAAAAATTGAGCACACATTTTTGCTTTTGAGTAAATAATTTTTAAAAACGTGTTGTGGACATTACATGAAAATCAACCACATTTCCTGTGTATTGGAAAACTGTTAAAAGAAATACATGTAAATGGAGTGATTGAAATCTATGATAAATGCACTTAATAACTGCAGTATAACAAAAATCAATATTTCTTCTTTTTGTAGATTTATTGATAGAAAATATTATGTTGCGGACATTACAAATTTGGGATTGTCAATAAAAATGGTTGTTTTTATTTTAAAACATGTCTTCCAAGTCTGTTAAGTGTAGAAAATTGTTTTATAGAGCCATCAGCACATCAGGCCAATTGGTAAAGTTCAAATTTTTGCATAGATGTGGAGCCAGCAGATTTAATTGGCCAATTAGAGATGACATTGCTGAAAAGCATGTCTCATGCATTGTCTATGGTCCAGTTACTCTAAAGAATGCAGGGCCATTCACTATAACTGAACAACATGAAATAGGAGATTTTCAAAATGACAAGATGACTGAAAACTGTTGACTGAAGTGAATTCATATTTTCACACTTTGTAAAGTATACATTTTGTATACATTGATATTTTCTTTACATTTGATAGCAGTTATAATCATCATAACAAGTAACTAGTAAGAATTCACTTTTTTGCTTTTCTGCATTAAAAGACAGCTTTATTTCAACAACATCAAAAGTGATTCCATGTATGTACAATCATGGTAGCGTGAGAGAGCTGTAATAATTTTAAATCATGTTTTATGCCGTTAATAGATTAATTGCAGATTTTATTCATTACAAAAAAATGTTTAAATTTACTACTTGCATTTAGGTGAGTATTCATGCACATTTTAATAGCTTTGCTGTTTAAAATAAAATCTTTTCAAAATTTCAAGTAAATTGTGGATTTTAATGAGGTTTTAAAAATTGTAATGTCCACAACACAATATCTCTTAAGTGTTTTAGGTAATTAGGAAAGCTTGACTACAGAAATGACTCTTATATGAAACTATAAGAGCAACATAAATAATACCAGAAATCGATAAGAATTTCCTTAAAAATTTAAATAAAACCCTCTAAATCATTTTTAATGTGTAATGTCCGCAACACATTTTCCAGGCTTTATATCTCCAAAGGAATTTGGTATTTTGAGAGAAAAAAATTTTCTCCATGATAGGTGGGACTAAGTAGAAAGTTAACACTCCATTTTAAAATTCACTTGATTTTTACTCTTAAAGATAATTTAGTATTTCCTTGTTAAGAAGAAAGAAAAATTTTTGACCCTGAAATACACCAAGAAAGACAAGGCTGTCACCGACTGGGCGTGGCCATTTGTCACAAAATAATTGCAGATCTTTGTAGCCCAATGTATTAAATTTGCACTGATATCAATTAAATAGTTAGGTTTTCAATTTTAAAAATCAACATTTTTTCATGTCTCATGTGAAATGGCCCCAGTAATTATAAATATTAGTATATTTCAAACAATAATCAAACAGAGAATGTTTGTTTTCAGTCGTTTAGCCGTGTCTGATGATGGTACTACAGTAATTGTGCAGGGTCATGACCAGCCCAACATCAAAAGTAAACAAAGAAATGTAACAGTAGGTTTCGTAACCTTCTCCCTCTATTAACTATGTTTGTACAGATCACCAATACATACCAGTTTTCTAATTCTGTCCAGCACCAGATCAATAAGTTCTTTCCCAACAGTGTAGTGACCACGAGCATAGTTGTTAGCTGCATCCTCTTTGCCTGTGATGAGCTGCTCGGGGTGGAACAGTTGACGGTAGGTTCCAGTACGTACCTCATCTAAAACAAAAAATACATTACAAATAAATAAATAAATTAATAATAAATATTAAGACTACAGAAAATGACCTTACGTTCAGTTAAGAAAAGAGAGACTTAAACTGGCTTTTATACGACTTAAAATACTAGAATCATTTTTTCTGCTTCCATGGAAACCAAGCGGTTTGATCAAAGGACATCCGGGTCCCTTGATCTTAAAGCAACCGTCTCTCCCGTGGCCGCCAAAAATGGCCAAACGGTCAGTCTGGATACTAGCAAATTTTCTAGAAAAAATGATGGATCTTTTTAAAAGAAAGAAAAAATGCCTTGTTTTTATTTTGAATCGATGATCTAAGGCAAAATACTTGTGATAGTAATGGGAAGTTAAGAGATATTCAGGTTTTGAGACGTTGCTATTGTAAACAAAACTTACCAACTACTGTTGGCTCGAGATCAACGAAAACGGCTCTTGGGACGTGTTTTCCTGCTCCGGTCTCGCTGAAGAAGGTGTTAAAGGAGTCGTCACCACCGCCGATCGTCTTGTCGCTGGGCATCTGGCCATCAGGCTGGATACCGTGTTCAAGACAGTACAACTCCCAACAAGCGTTACCAATCTGAACTCCGGCCTGTCCGACATGGATGGAAATACACTCACGCTGAAAAATAACATAGAATAATTATTATTTGTTAGTTTTAGCTGGGAAATTGAATTATATTATAATAGGAACAACTTTGGAAATCATTCCAGAAACATAATCTACATCAGTGGTTGCAATTTAATCACGAAAAAGCCTCAAATTCTAATGGCAAGAAGTCAACATTTTTGGGCATGAAATCAGAGTGGCATATCGATATTTTTTACTAAATTGTTATCTAAATACAATTTTTAGTGTATGAAGTGTGATTCTGTACTCACCATTTTGATTTAGAGTTTAAAAATCGATGTTATCGAGCTAACAGAAATTCGAATTTTTATTCTTCACGGAGACGTAACGATCCTCGTGGCTGTGAATAATTATGACTAGACTAACCGCTACGCTTCGGTTTATATGACCTACTGGTTGCCAAGCTGAGTCCTATTGTATAAGCAAACAATCCCCTGTCTCTTACGTCTGTCCCGAGAGAGAAAACACGGCATTGCCATAGAAACTGACTCGCACTTAAGAAAGGCTAATGGTTTATTGTCATCTAAATTAAAATTTACTAGAAATAATGGAAAGTTATAGTGCTTAGAAATGAGGTTATTCCGGGCGAAAGACCCTTGGAAATAAATTCGGAAAAATTAATTTCCGACCTCGCTGGGATAACCTCATTTCTAAGCACTATAACTTTCCATTATTTCTAGTTCATGTATTTCAAAGTGCTACGCGGTCCACATATTCATATCATTAAAATTCATAGGCATTGTTGCGTTGCAGAGGATTAAAGATAAAATGGGTTTGTTTTGAGAAGAGAGCTAATATAATGTAAACAATCTTCTTTTGAAAATTAATTGAATATTTCACAACCATTTGAATTGGTCAACCGTCCTGTTGCTGGGCACCTGATAGGTTACGAATTCTACAGATTTTACAGTGTGAATCAAACCGTGGGCCTAGAATTTGCTCTTTAACCACAGAGATAATGACTAGGTTTCTGATTGGTCGAGAAACATTCCTGAGTAATTTTGGTTTTCGATTAACCAAAAAAAAAAAAAGAAAAACTTCTTTGGCTTACAAAGCGTGGGTGACGGGCACCCTAGAACCCCCCTACAAGGGCAGTGTGTGTGCGGGGGGAGGGGAGGAGGTAGGAGTCGAAGCGCCGACATTTTAGTAAAAACAAAAAGTTCATGAAAATTATTTTCTAGCCAGGGAACTTAGGTTCGGACGAACCGCCACTCAGATCCGCCCTTACTGGAGTTGTTAGGGGTCGCCATAAATTTCCCTATAATATTACCAAGAAACATAGCTTGAGTTGCATGTGATTTTAGTTTAAGGTACCGTTACTCAAGCCGAAGCCGGTTAAAAAGTTTAACTTATTATCTTATAATTCTATCTTCAAATAATTCATATAAACTTCTTTAACAATAAATAATCATTGCAGTCTTAAGCATCTCGAGCTCCCAATACACAGCTTAACTAAACTCCCTTTTTCACTTTTTATTCGTATTTTTAGACTTTCTGCAGCCCAAAGTATTATGCTTAGGAAAAGTGAACCGACGTATGGAAATTTAGTCAATTTATGCAGTTGATGTAATATGTTCATAAAATCTATTGTGGTCTATTCGGTCGTTCTATCCATTGTATTATGTGTTGTTCATTGTATTTCTATGAATATGTTACATTAACTGCGTGCTCTGTAGAATCTTCTAATTATGTCGAGCGACCTTTTTACACGAAGCCCAATGCACTGTAAGATTTATACAATATTTGACTTAAGTATCCCATGATGCAATACGGTAAATTCTTGTGATGAGACGTTTTGCTCAGCCCGGCATCCACTTACAAATATTTGCTTGAAAAAACCTCATAATATTGTAAAACTATCTTATCCTCTTTTGAAATCTATTCTTTCAAACGCTTTGCATCAAAGTATCTCGTCCCAGTTTATTTGAAATCAGTATATCTAACACCATAGAAAATACAACCAATCAGAATTCAGGAAAGCGGTTGTATATTCGTATGTATTCCACTCTCTCTTCTAATAATGTAATGCATTTTTATTTTCTATGGTGTGGAATGAAATAGTTATACAATACTTCTGCGTGGTACACCATGGAATATCCCACTTGTCACTTCTATTTTCTTTGTATACGGACTCGCCCGTTGATGCCGAAATTTCATATACCACTCGACAGCATTTTCCATTTATAAGTTACTGACCCTAAATTTTCCCTTTATAATACAATTCTCAGAATCTCAATTCTGATTGGCCAATAGCCTACAGCGTGATATCTGCAGAAAAATTAGACTGCGAGCAGTCCCTTTATTTTGCTTGGTCACTGTGCGTCTCGTTTTCGTTTGCTAGTAAGCTGTGGTTAATTAAGCCGAGCGTGGATTAGTACCGAGTCAAAAAACCTCACGGGAGTGGAGTCAGGAGGTGAAGGATGAAAGGAAAATCATCCCTCGCCCCAAGTCCCACCCACACTCAGCCCTAATTTTCGCTCGGTTTCTCACAGGGTTCGTACAGGATCCCCTGTGAGAATTTCAAAAACTTTTCAAAAACTTTCCAAAGCCCTTCGACTCAAATTTCTAAAAACCACACAAAACACAAAAATAAAGCCAAATTCGTGAATCTGAAACATTCAACATACATTTACCAATGCAAAACAATCAGCTACAAAAAATCCATTACTTTTCCATAGCCTAGCGGACCAAAAATCATTTTCCCAAAACTTTTAAGGTCCTGGAAAAATGCATTACCAATTTCCAAAACTTTCCAAAACCCGTACGAACCCTGTTCTCATCAACGAAAATACTGAGAGCGACCAAGAAAAATAGAGACTGCTCGCAGTCTACAGAAAAATTTGCAAATATGGGACAACAGAAAATTCTCTCTTGTATGGAATTTATCATGTCGAGTTCAAAGTCCAAGTGTCGGACGAGTACTTAAAAAAATAGATTCGTGAGCGTAAAAGATAAGTATTTCCTAAATTTTCAAAATATATAATAAAACAATTATTGAATTGGGTGTCCTAAATTATCAAGACGTCGATTCTGTGTTATCCGCCTCAGCCTACGGCTTCGACAGATAACACAGACCTCGATCTTTATAATTTACCATATCATGCTCAACCTCATCCAACAATAGTCCTCTTTACCTTCGTTGTTTGTTTACCCATTTCAGACGACGTGATGTCACTCTTGGGAATTCCTTCTTATGTTGATAGGTCAACATTTTCATAATAAAAGAATAATTCCCAACAGAATGCCACGTGGTCCGAAATGGGCAATTTGCATACGAAGGTAAAGAGGTCTATTGCTTTTGAAGTACGACACAAATTCCATGATTACATGGTTCATACAGACGTTAAAGGAAAAAATTCCAGGACTTTTCAAGGACTTTTCAATGAGTTTTTGGGGGTTTTCAAGGACTATTTTCGAATATATTTTAAAAAGAAAGATCCCGAATACCAAGGAGCCAAACGTACACCATCTTGAAAATTACCATAACACACTGGGAACTGGAGAAACTCATCCCCAGGGTTATCTACATTCGAAAAATATCATGAAGAGAAGGCCCCTAAGAATTATGCGAACAGCACCCACAAAATTCAAGGTCAGAATTGGAATATTCATGGAGACACTGAAAAAATTCCAGGACTTTTCAAGGACAAAAATCAAATTTTCCGAATTCAAGGACTATTCAAGGACTTGACACATTTTCAAGGACTTTTCAAGGCTTGTGCGAACCATGGATTAAGTCAACTTATCTGTAAAGCCTAAATTTAAAATAAAAAGAGAGATTTTTTCTCCAGTTCCATGTGCATTAGATCATATCTAAATGAATTTTGCGCTGTATAAATAATAAAGTTATTATTATGTCCTTAGACGGATAGCTGTCGAAATAGCATATAGGACATTTACAAAAGTGAAATCAAGCTTCTCTAGCCTTATGGTTATAAAAGTTAATTCAGACGACTTGAATCTGTAATGCCTTCTTAAAATCGAAAACAAATGTAAAATATTGGGAATATTAGTAATAAATACGATCTAAGATACTTTGGTATATCACCATATATAATAAGGCTTTGGGTTATCGCAGTTGCCGTGGTAACGGTTAGCGACTGCTTTAAGTTGATCACAAATTTTGGATTAGTGTGGAGCAAGGGATTGACTTCTTGAAAACTCCTTAGAAATTATACTCAGTTTGGGAAACAAAACAAAACAATTTGCATATATACTTGTATTCTGTGTAGACATGAGCATCTATTTTCAACTTTCTCTGATAAATTGACTTAAAGGTTCATTTTCGAACATTTAGGGTCCCTCTGTGATAGAGTGATGGCACTTAGAATGATTCCAGTAAGACTCTAGCTAAAATAGACGAAAACAAATGCATTTGACGCTAGCGAATAGACGTATACAAGGATTAATGTATATATTTATTTCTGGCTTTTGATCATTTTCTGATAGGAATTTATTTAGAGACGATGGATATTTTTTTCAATCAAGCCTCCACAGTTTTCAAACAAGGTTCCACGCTTGTCATGATCTTTTTAGGTTCCTATATTTATATATTATACCTAATACTATTAGTCTCATAACATAAATATAGTACTAGTATATTACATACAAATAAAATCTAACAGCTAATTTGTAGTGTCCAAATATAATGGAATCACTCTAGAGTGATTTTCCTTCGCCCGTGAAAGAAAAATGACTATTTAGTTAATAAAAGAAAGAGCAAAAAAAGAACAAAAGAAAACAATGGCTTTAGAGTCTACTACGAACTACTAGTTTGCCTATTCTTTCACGGCGAAAGAAAATTACTCTAACTAGTTATTAGTCTAGTCTAAAAGAGTAGACACTAGAGTGATTTTCCTTCGCCCGTGAAAGAATAGGCAAACTAATAGTCAGTAGTAGACACTAAAGCCATTGTTTTCTTTTGTTCTTTATCAACTAATACAAACTATATAGACATTTTTCTTTCACGGACGAAGGAAAATCACTCTAATTCCATCATTTTCTTTTGTGTCTTGCCTATTAGACTTTAACTATTAGTTTCTGTTTTACGGATTGTGTGCCATCACTCTACTGTTTTTATAATTTTAATCTTGGTCCAATAAAACTTTTCCTGTCAAACTTCGCAGTTTCTCAAAAAAATAACTACCAAAATTCTTTTAAATTCTTGTATAAGCTTGCAAAAAGGGCAAGCGCTATGAGGTTTCTCGAGAGATGTTCTCAAGGTTAATGGAACTGTACACTCGTACAAGCAGATCTGGTCAGGACTCAGTGTGGCATCATGATGAGCCGCTGGTTTGAGAGTTCTGTGTTGCTGATGATTTCTTACTAGATGGTCTAAGGTACGGGTCTTCACTCAACGTCAATACATCAACTCTGTCCTCTTTTCTGTAGGCTAGACAACGACGAATAAAGTTCTGAAAAATGGAGAAAAAGCGTTATTTTCCTGAATTCACCTCTTTACTTTGGCCGTAATGTTTTTCCATTTCAGATCACGAGTCATTCCCTTGGGTTTTAACTCTTTTATTATTTTTTCGGAAACGATTGAGAAAACACGTTAATATGTTAATATGTACCTCCAACAGAGTCTTACCAGGGGCGGATCCAGGGGAGGGGTGCAGGGGGTGCGCACCCCCCTGAGATGAGCGATTTACGGTCAATTATGCCTTTATTATCATCTATTTTTGATGCTTGAGTCCCGAACATAAATGGTGCACCCTCCCTCAAAAAATCCTGGGGATGCACCCCTCCCTGAAAAAATTCCTGGATCCGCCCCTGCTTACTCCCAAGAGAATAGGCGTAACGTTTTCCAATTTTAGACCACAAGTCATTCTTTGTTTGAGGTCCATACATATTAACGTCTCTTCTCAAGCGTTTCCGAGAAACAACGAAACAATATCCAAGGGAATGACACATGATCTGAAATGGGAAAAAACATTAAGGCAAAAGCAAAGAGGTCTATACTTTTTCTTTCCAAGTTCAAGCTTCTCAGATACAAAAAGTTGAGTGGTCGAGATACCTTAAACTCTGAGCATAAAATGGCTAAACTATATTTTTGCATCTTTCTTTCTTTCTTTCTTTCTTGGCTTTCATTTCTTTTCCTTTCTTTTCTTTTTTCTTTCTTTTCCTTTCCTTTCTTTTCTTTTTCTTGTTGGTTTCTTTGAGTACCTCAAACCCACCTCAACAAATCAAATGATCAAGTCGAAAGACCTGTTTTATACTGTGACAAAACAAGTCATATCTTTGAACACACGCCTGAAATAATTCTAAGCATTGGCTCGTTGTAAGGATAGTGCTTACAAATAACCCAAATAATTGCCAACTGGCATCCTTATTTTGCTAGCTATTTTTAACTTACTTTTGCTTCATTACTGATGACCGGTTTGTTAGGGAATTCCACCTCTTTCGCCTTTAATATTGTTCTGTTTTCTAGTATAGACGCTTGAGTTTGATTGTGACCAAACGGCTGTAAAGAAATAGATAAATAAATAATCGGTTTACATGATTCTATTGTTCTGCCATCCAATATGGCTGCTGGCACGTGACCGTGCAAAATCTATACTAGATGCAATACTATGTGCTACTTCACTCGTAGCTCAATCGGCAACGCCATAAGTGGACTAGTGGGCTATTAATAGACCTGTTATAGTTTGATCAATCAGAATGCAGGACTTGTCGTAGTCCAATGGTTATAATAAACTTTTTTTTAATCAAAGGTGGTCATTTGTTAAGTTACTGAACACCAGTCGTCCAATGTAATAGACCCCTTGCAACAATTCCTAAAGCAGTTCAATTTTGAGGACAAAAAATTGAACTTTACACTCCTGAGAATCAAAGACTGAAAATATTCCGTTGATTTGTTCTCCAGATTGAACTAAGTTAACCACTGCTGCAAGGGGTCTATATTACATTAATCCGCTAATCTTTTAGCCTTGCCTAACTTTTCTGGTAGTGAATTAGCTCACCTTTCTTCCAAATAACATTTGATAGAATATCACTCCAACAGACCACACATCAACCTTGGAGGATATCTTAGGAGGGACCTTGCCTACTTCAAAGCACTCAGGGGGGAGGTACCAGTAAGTTCCTGCACCTTGTGACGTCAATTCCATACTGTCATCTCCTTCGTTCTCAAATATTTTACTCAGTCCAAAATCTGTGATCTTTGCCTCGCCACTTAAAGCTCCTTTGCCAACTAAAAGAATATTTCCTACAAATAAAATGTCGTAATTCATACAGTCTGTAATTTGTTTTGTTGGGATTCCTGTGGTAATATTTCTGGGATACCACAGCTAGCCCAATTTAGTAAAAGTATTGGTCTATCGGCACTTACCCGGCTTCAGGTCATAATGAATTACTGGCGGTTTAATCTCGTTCAGATATTTCAATGCACTGACCGTCTAGGAAGAGAAAGATAAAACTTAATACGTTAAAACATACGTAGCAATGTTGGGCAATGTAGGATCTACACAAAAATAAATCGCAAGTCGTAAGCTTATAACTCGACTATTATATTTATTCACAGGTGGATGGGCTTATAGAGAGTTTTCACGTGACGTCATCGTGGCCATCTTGTTGTACCTTTAACAAATGGTGTTTGATTAGGTCCTTTCGTTGGGAACACCAAAAACCATTAGTAACCTTGGGAAATTTGAATGGCATAGATTCAAAATTCAAAAAGAAAATATTATGCCAAGAGCATAATGACATTTTTATGTCGCGATGTCACCTCCTCTTTAATCAAGCACTTGTCGAGTGACCTGGGACCGAGGCGGTCACGTGGGCTTGGTGCACTACTCAAGCCGTTGCACGGATTAACTTGTCCTCCTCCTGCTTAGTTTGCACACCATCGTGAGGTCGCTAAGAACTTTGTATGGGTTTCCGAGATCAGCCGGCCTTTCTGGCCTCGTTTTCCTGTTTTCTCACATACTTTTTCCTTCAAACTTTCAAATTTTACATAGATAAACATCTCTCGAATGGAAGGTCAAATTTTTGTGAAACATTAAAATTTGAAACATGATGCTAATGACTGCCGCCATTATGAAAGAGGTCAATATAACCAGAGGGGCTTATAACTGATTGGGGTGACTTGTGACCAGGGGGGGTGGGGGGCTCATAACCAAGATTCTACAGTATGTCAACAAGCTCTTATTTACCTGCATTATGATGGACTTCGCCTGGAAAATAAAAACGAAAGGCTTATCAGTAAGATTTCTAGACAATCCTGGTTCTAATATGTTACAGATACTCTATCACAAGAGCCTATTACATTTCATCAAGTCCAACTTTGACTTGGAACAACTGTTTGCGTATTTGGTCACAAGTTTAGGAAATGTATGTTCCATGGAAAAAAGTACCCTGGTCCCAGAGGATTTCTCTCCTTTACCTTTAGAAAACCTCTGGCATCAGGGTAAGAAAAACAACCCAGAATATTGTATTCATGTTTCAGATGATAAATCTTAGAATATCAAGATCGAGCTCTGAGACAATGTCACTCGATAGTCCTTTATCACGCAGTGGCCATGCTGACTGGAACAATAAATTTTTACCTGGCGAGCCTCGCATTCAAGCACTTCAGAACGAGTTTAGCCAGGCATAAACAAAGATTTTTATTCTCATGGGAATAAATACGGCTGCCTCGCGAAAAAGGACTATTCCAGAGAAAGTGCGTGGAAAAAAAAAAAAGTCCAAGAAAACAATGAGTAACGGACCTCTCTTTCTGGGACAATCTTGTGCTGTTTGAGTAAGAAGTCCAAGTCATGACCATCACAATATTCCATTACTGTACAAAAACTGGAAAAAATCGATTTAAGAAAGAAATAAAATTAATAAAGAAGAAGAAGAAGAAGAAGAACAACAACAACAACTACTACTACTACTCACGTGTCATTATCAATTTCAAAGACATCATAAAGTTGAACTATTCTCTGGAAAAAAAAAACAGATGAAATTCAAATAAATAGACCTATCTTTATTTGGCTAGATCAATGTCATAGCAATACCCTGCCCACACGTCATTTGGTGTACGTTTAAAAAAATAGAACTACAGCTACAGACATCATTTACATCCATCAAAAGTATTTTCAAACATACTGTATGAAGCACTCAGTCAGTACTTACTGAATGGTTAAGTGTTTTGTGGATATTGTATTCTCTAACTGAATGTCTGAAATACAAAATATCGTTTGCCAATATGAGTACCATATTTTCAAAATATTACATCCTAACCTCCCCTCCCCACAAAAAAAGGCAAAACTTTTGTACCCATAGCTCCCATGTCATAATGTTTTTAGGTACGTTTACATATCCTCCTCCCACAACCCCATAAAAAATAAAATCTTTTTATTAAGTGTCTAGTCGTTCTAGTGCTTTCGCACTAATTTGGAGCACTATCACACACACACACACACACACTACCACTACATCAACTGTTTTAAGCATACAACTCTCAGCTCACATGTTGATTTTTACGGAGGAGAACCGGAAAACCCAGAGAAAAACCCTCATGGTAAGGGAGAGAATAACACATCTAACAAATTCTACTCACATGTGGCATCTGCAGGGCTTAAACCAGTGACCCAAACCTTTTGACACACAGGGGTGGTGAGGCGAACGTTTTACCACTGAGTCAACCATGCCACCCATAAGGCTTCCAAAAATTCAATGAAGCCTTTCTAAGTTTCCAAAAGTATTTGATTTCGATAATTTTTCGATAAACAACTTATAAACATTATGGTGAAAGTGATGGGGTAATGGTAAAGATATACAATGTGGAAAACAAGTTTGACTAGGATGTCGTCTTACTTTATATAATTTTTCTTTTTTTCTTCTTTCCATTCTTTAATAAGTTGATGAATCTTACATGCTACATACTGATGTTCAAATAAGTCATATCCCTGTAAATGAGCAATATGCAAAAAATAATGGACAATTACAATACCATTACAATTTTGAGATATTTCTTAGTAGGATAATACTGTTTTTAAAACATTCGAAAATTTTCTCGCTTTTTGATTGGCCGAGAGCTGTGGGAAATAAGAGTCCATACCATGGTGGCGAGTTTGTGCACACTGGGATCATTTCCGAGTCCACAATGAGCACAAAAAAATTAAGTTTTTGTGGTAAAAAACAAATTAACAACTGCGGCTGCACCTCATGGATCCACTTAACAATTTTGATGATGAGATGGCACCAACTGTGGTAAATAAGAGGACATACCACACAAAACTATCATAAATTTGTTAACTTTACCTTGTACACTTCACTGAATCCACCCTTGCCAAGTAAATGTAATAACAGATATCTACCATTGAGCTGTGGGTGGTTATTAAATCTAAAACAAAACAATAACATCAATATTTTCTTCATCTAATACAAGGCTTTTCTTTCAAGAAAGTAAAAATGTGAACCCCTCCCCTCCCTGGCACCCGACAAATTATGCAGTGACACTTGCTCATTACAAATCAATGCATAGACTTGTTGCAGCAATTCTCAAACAGTTCAATTTGTAGGACAAAACAATGGAATATTTTTAGTCTGAGTCTCAGGAGAATAAAGATTCAATTGAGCTGCTTTGGGAATTGCAGCAAGGGGAAAGTACTAATACATAATTTTAAATCCAAATAAACAACATGTAATACCATGAATAAAATTAATCTTGGAAAAATTTTTCACAAAGAGCAAACAATCATTAGAAAACAAAAACAAGCAGTACATTTACCGCGAGTCATCTTCATGTTGTATTCTCTTCATTTCTCGTATGTGTAGGTTTCTCTCTCTGTCTAGTTTTTCTGCTTCAACTTGTAAATCTGTTTCTTCCTGTCCACAACAATTATTACATACTAGATCATTTTCTTACGATGGCACACTCATCCAAATCCATTCTGTACTTCACAGATCATGAGACCAGAAAAGAAGTTAGAATGAGAATTAGCGTGCACAGGTTTTGGAAATTATCCAAATAACATTATGTAATGAATATAATATGTTAGCATGATGCATACTAGATGCATATATGCTCATACAAACATGAGGAAAAGGGAAAACATTGGTGCAAGAAGCATGAGTGGTATGTACTGTTAATACACTGCATCTCACAACTGGGGTCCCAGGTTTAATCCCTGGACCTGCCATCACATGTATAATTTACATTCTGCATCCATATCTTTGAATTTTTGAAAACAGGTACTGTTTCCATATGACACGCAATTTATGCATGACATTGTGTGTCGTGACATAACACAACATCACATACATATTATTCAGCCATTCAGTTATCAGTTGACAAAAAGACAAATTCAAAATCTACATACCATACATACATATCAACAGAAACACATTACAATTAGTCAAAAAACATTGGGGGGGGGGGGGGGGTTTAAAACAAAACTCAGACAAGAATTTTTTACATACATGTAGCTAGTGTTGGTGTCTCAAATTCTGCAACTAGTAGTAGTTGTGTTAATGATCTTACTAGTTAATTGTTACATCATGTCACACAATAACGTCATGCATAAATTTCATGTCATAGTGAAACAGGTACTTTGGTATGGTACATGCATATGGCTATTAATACTATTTATAGAAGCCTTGGAAAAATTAATCCCAAAATGCATTTCAATAGCTGTTATTACAGTTGAGCCCACAATAAGATAATCTTTTGTTTTAAGAATCTTACAAGTGAGGCTATAGGGTCAATAATGCTTAATGGCTCATTTGCATCTTATCTGCATGCATCCGTAATAACAGCTACTTGGAAGACAAAATATATGGATTGTTTTCAGTCTTCAATTCTCAGAAGAGGTGAAATTCGTTGTTTTGTCCTCCAAATTTAGCAGTGTTGAGAATTGCTGTAAGGGGTCTACATGATTAGATGTTATCTTTATGTTAAGAGAAATGTATCCTTGGGATATTATTGAGTTCATCAAGCCACTGTTATACAGAACAAGATGACTGACTATAAACTACTCACAGAGGAACATTGATATAGCATGGTGTCTGGGCTCATGAACACAACCATTATTAACTGGTAGATCCCACAAGCAATTCAAGCCATGCAACTTATTTAGTCAACTTAAACAAGACACATTTGGACACATCAAGAGTGTATTGCAAAACAAGGCATTGGTCTCCCCTGTCTTTTTCCATGGGCTTTAATCACACTGTGGCCATGTTGGTAAAACTTACGAGGCATTTCCTCCATGTTGCCTCACATTCAAACACTTCAGAATGAGTTCATACGAGGAAGAACAAAATGTTTCATTCTCTTGGGAATAAACATGGCTGCAGCATGATTATACATGTAAAGCCCATGGACCTTCCAAGTCATGTTTACTAGTAAATACTAATAATGTTAGTACCTTTTTGAGAGCTGATGCTCTTAATTTTAATATTTCTTCCCTTTCATAATATTCTGATGGAGACAAACTAAACAATAAAACAAAATATTGATGATAAGTTTGTATGTTACAACTCAATGTACAACAGAAGTTGCATGTTTTAAAAGGTATTTTGCAATGTACTGTATATTCACACAATTGGCAATTTCCAAACATTCTTGGCCTTAATTAAGATCCAATAAAATTATAGCATCCCTTAATTGGATATCTTTAGTGATACTAAACTGCAAATAAAGCAATTACCCTCATAAATCAATAACTTTAAGGATGTTCACGGGCAATCAATGTGATGTCAATTTTCTGATAATTAGCACAAAGTTACTTCTCAACATGTTAGAGTGTTTCAAAAATAAAATAAAAAATGGACATCACCATCTTTGTTTTTGAGCAACAACCTGAGCAAAACTGGCAATTTGGAAGAAAATAGTGAACATTAGTCTGTTGTATTGATTATTAAGACCTTCAAACAAAAAGAAAATGCTGCTCAAATTTTACATAACTTTCTCAAGTGCCCCAGATGCTTTTTAAAAATTTAAATGAAAATTCTTAGGACAAAAGGTCAAAAAATTAATTTATAGATGTTTAAAAGCACACATCACTGTCCAAATAATGTGGCCTTCGATCTTGTCGATGGGTGTAACTCTGTGGAAAACTTGCTGTCCTTTTTTCCCCTGTAATGTCATTTTTTTCATGTTGGTATGTATTTTGTAGATCTTTATGAAAGCTTACTTTTGAAAAGAAAAATTGAGGTCACCATTTTCATTTTGAAGATATTATGCTGTATACTTTGAAAATTTGGCTGCCACTTTGAATTTGATCAAATATGTTATAAAAAATCATCCAGGCATTCCTCACTCATTCAAAAGAGCTTGAACACGTGCGCAGAAAGGAAGCACAGAAACAATGGCTGCTGATGTCCATAAACTAGTAAAATAAACGATAACACACTTACACAGGAGAAGCAGGTCTGGTGAATGAATCACTGTCACTACTGTTCTTGGAACTTTTCTTTTCTTTGTTTGCTATCATGTCAGAAAGAAGCAAAGAAAGAATCCAACATGAGGATAACCTGCTGTTTTCAATTGAGGATCACACAGCTTTCAATGGTTTTCATTAATAATTGCACAACTTTATTGTGATTCAGCATGATATTTGATCAAGCCAAAATATTGATTGTGAGTCCAAACTAAACCTGATATGTGTTCAAACCAAAAATTGACCAAATTATCATCCCACTTTAGAAGCACATAATAAGCAATTATATCCCAAGTAGTTTTTCAGGTCATCAAGTCACTTTTATACAGAACAAGATAAATAACTATAAACTACCCACAGGGAACATCAATATAGCATGGTGTCTGGGCTCATGAGCACAACCGTTACTAGTAGATCCCACAAGCAATTCAAGCCATGCAGTTTTAAAACAATTTTTTCTATTAACCTGTCATATGTCAGGCTAGGGACAAGGTTTGACCAGACATGCAGCCAGTCTGGCCAGACAAAAAGTTTTTGACAGAACAAAGTTTCAATATAATAAAAGATGCATGTCCCATTCAGTGTGTCTGGCCAGAAAAACTGACTGGGACTGAGATCATTCACTAGTAAAAACCTTAAATATGTCCAATGACCGGCACTAATTTGCAGTCTTGGGGTACATACATGTATTACTGGAATTGTTTTGATAAAATGATCATTGTTCTTGAGACCTGCATTATTATACAGTATATGACAGTATTCATATAATATATTTTTTAATTCCCAGGGGCACTTAACATTTTATTAAATACAATAGCTTGTTATCTTTCACTGCATATGAAAACTATTGTGTTAATGCACGCAATGCTCAAATCTCATGCAAATGAGCCAAAACTAACATTTTATGGGTCATAAGAAAGCAGGTAAATAAATTCATGCCTGTAGCCATTTTGTAGATCATCATAATTTAATATCTCAAGATATAAATATTGAGCTTAGTCATGGTTTTTGCCTAGATAGAAATTAAACGAAAGCATGCAGTTTGTGTACCTGCACTACTTGACTGAGGCTTCTTTTTCAGGAGGAGTTTCTTTTGTCTTTCAAGTTCTTCTTTTTGCTGATTAATTCTATCCTGTTGTCTATTAAAAAATACTAGTATACATTATCATATGGAAAAGTAATCTCACCCTCTCTCCTTAACCAATTTTCAGTCCAAACATTAAGTAACTTAAAGTAATGACCACCAACCTTATTTTTTGTTTACCCCACCGTATAATAAACATCTTATAAATGTAAACCTCACTTGCTGTCTGTACGTAAGTTATGGAACCTTATTTTTTCTACTTGGGCCATAAGGCAATGGGAAAAACTCAGTCGAACTCGAAGTATGACCCTTGCACTTGGTCAATAAGAGGTATACATTCTTAAAAAACACTGTGCTCAAAATATATAAATGACTTTACTGCCAAGTAAATTGCATTCACACTACATGTACAATGTAAAATTTCTGATATATGTATGTTTCTTACAGGCTGGTTTTCACTTGCACTGGAATTGGAATCAGAGTTGGAATCAGAGTCAAAAGTAGTTCATGCAAGTAGAATTGGAATCAGAAGCAAAAGCCTTGATTTGATGCACTGTGCATTAGAGGGAGCCTGTAGAAGAGTATTGTGATTGGTTGTCTGCTTGTGCTTGTGCTTCTGATTCCAATATTCTGTTGTCCTTTTTATTGTAAGGATCAGAGTCAGAATTGGAATCGGAAGAAAATGGAAACTTTCCAATCCATTCCATTCCATTCTGATTCCAACTCCATTTTCTGGTTTTCACTTCATCATAAGCTGCTTACGACTCCAATTCCAACTCTGATTCCAACGCAAGTGAAAACCAGTCTTAATAAATCAAACATTAAACCAGTCATTACAAATAGGTCTCAAGTTTCCAGCAATATACAAACAACATATCTATTAGAAATGCTAAGTTGTTTAGGTGATAGTAATGTAAACAATGGTAGAGGTTTTGCATGGCCATGTGACGGCAGCCATGTTGCCTGGCAGAACAATAGAATCTCTTTCCCCTAAGGGACTGAATTCTTTCTCATGTAAAACTATTTTATGGTTTCAGCCATGTAACATGGCTGCCATGCAAAACCTCTATATAGTACATACTGATGCAGCTCTTGAAATGCGTATCCATCTGTCCATGTATCTGAATAATGAGCTCCTTGTCTGTGACAAAAAGTCAAATCCTTTGTCATTGGTATGCAGTACATTAACCAGTTTAACCATATTATAAATATATTATAGCACATTTCAGAATGCACTTTAAAATGATTGTCAGTGGAGGACTTTGCAGGCTGCATAATAAAGTTCAATCAGCACACACTCACCCAGCATACATAATTAGCATTATCAAAACACTACTGTATACATCCAATTCATATTTTACCTTACTGGTATAGACTGACCCAGTCGAATTCTGTTCTTCCTGCATTTATCCCTTACAGCTTTTTTCTCATTAACTGACTGAAATGTACAATTTATAAGAATGTACAATATTTTTTATGTATGAACTTGGTGTAGAAGATTACAGTCAAACTAAGAAAATTGTGAACACCTAAAATATGTCTGGATTGTTCAGCATCATGTTCTGACCAATCACATTTAAGAATAAATTAGAAATGAATTCATTCTGGCATGTGATAGGTCAGAACACAATGCTCAACATTCCAGAAATATTTTAGGTGTTCATGGTTTTCTTACATGTAGTTTGACTTGTAACATTACCCCTTCTCTTTGTCAGTTGCTTTAAAGGTTAATTGAAACAAATGCAAGTGAGCTAGAGACTCTATACCACTATTCTTGCATTCATACTCATAGTATACATCGTACAAAGCATCATGCGAATTTGCTTTTGCCCACCGACTACACGTGGGGTTAGTCAAGATTTCTTGTATACCGTTTAAATTAAGGAAAATAAAACCATGAGAAACTATGACAGCGTCATTGTTCAGCCACAACATTTCATGTCATTACATTTCACATATTCATATCTTACTTTTGTTTTCAAAGTTTAAGTGTCAGCAAAAGCTCTAAAAAGTTTTTACAAACACAGTAAACAAAAATGTAGATGTAGATAAAAATTAGACTGCTCAAAGTAATGATTCATTCACAAGCACTTTAGCTGCCATTTGCCTCATGACAATATTACCAATTCTGGCTGGACATTATCCAGCAATCATTTTAGCCTTGTTGAAATTGTTTACGAGAGACTTACAGCAGCAATCAAAAGATCTTTATTGACAGTCAAGCACTTTTTAAGTGTGTTTTCCATCTTGCTGTTCATAAGCTGGAACAAGAAAGAAAGAACTGACTTAAAATATTCACATTCTAGAATTTCCAAAAGGTGGTAAAGGAATTTATTTTCTCTAAGGAAATTCTTGGGGTGGGATGGTCTAAGATCAAGTACATATTTGAGGTCAAAAGTCTAAAGATAACTCCTCTTTGCAAGAGAAAATATTTGATATTTTTTAATCTACTTAGAAAATTCATGAATAATTAATGAGGCCAAAACAATGGAAAATCATAAGCGTGAAGGAGTTTTTAATTTCGG
>WUAP02172004.1:0-23705 GCA_015163945.2 Stichodactyla helianthus | reverse complement strand
AAAATCAACTCAATATTCGAATAATGAAATCATTAATGCAGTCTAGAGGGGCACGCTTCATGTCCTTTGACTGTAAATTGCTATATAAAAATATAAGCTAAAAAGCATGGACGGCGGAGATGGGGTTTATGAGAATGACATACATGCTCTACTGTCAGCAGTAAGGATTTACTAAGCCAGCCCCCCCCAACTTTCAGAACTGCTTAGGCCAGCCCCCCCACTTTAAAAACTAATCCGCCGTCCCTGAAAAGCAAAGTTAAAAACTGTCTAGAAGATACCTCTAATTCTCTTCAGTCTCAAGCCTCTTGAATTTCTTTAAAATCCAAGGTCTTTCTTTCATAATTTACTATTACAGTTATTAAGCTGCTCACTTGTCGTACAGTGTGCTAAACCACGTGTGCAAGTGTTCACGCTTTCAACAGCATTTTACCGCCAAAATGAGCATCAGTTAAAAAACTCTCTCATACTAACCTCTCACTTTATAAATATAGTAACACACGTTCAAGTGGCTTTTGTGGAGCACAATTTGAAAATAAATCACTGAGCAAGTGAGAAAACGAGAAAACTAAATGCAAGTCTGATTTTTGCAAGGCGTCGCTAAGTCAACCGGGTCACCGGGGGCCGGGGCCCGTTCTTTCACTCATTGCTTGGGCTGCCTGTGGAAGTACTGGATCTAGTTGCTCCCCTGACCAACTCGCGGGAGTCCCGCGGGAACCCGGCAAATTCAAAATCAACAAAATGGCGGCTGACAGTAAAGTCGAACTTATTGAGTTTATTCGCCCTTGTAAGAATCAAAATAACCTTTATGTCACGAATATTAGCAAGAATTTAAGCGAAAATGAAGCTCAGGTATGATTGTGTTAGTCTGATTGTTTCTATATTTTTTAATTCAAGCTTAATTTACATATCTTAATTTTATACAGATGAAATTGACACAGATCTTTTCCAAATTCGGACTGTTGTATGAGATACAAGTATTTGATGCAAGAGAAAACACATCTGGTAAGTAGAATTTGTGTTTTCTTTCTATTCAACATGAACTAACTATAAGCTTAGTTACCTGAAAATTCATCCATATTCCAAAATATATTTAAAGACCCGTTTCTTGTTCCACTAGTCTCAAACCCCCTCTCCCCCAACACAACACAGACAGACACAGACACACAACACCACACACATATATCTCAAAGCACTGTTATTGGAAAACGGCCTCACTTCCCCTGGCTCACAGGGGCAGATTCAGGATTTTTCTAGGGGTCAGGTTACACCTACATGTTTGAAAGGGGCACTATGGCAGTCTGAAGGGTACTTTCCTGTCTTTGGGGGAGCATACACCCCTAGTATTGCTATGCAAAAGGGGCACAGTAGTAGTTTAGAAGGGGACACTTTTCTATCTATTTGCCACTGTAATGGTAGATACACACTGTTGTACACTTACGAAATTCATATAAATTTATCCTTTAAGGTAGAAAATAAAAATATGCCTGCAAACCAGTGTAATGCAAAGCATTTATTGATCTGAAAGATCTAAATATGTATCTTTGAGCAAATATTTCCTGGAAAAAATTCCGAGCTCCTGGCGGGATTCAAACCCAGGACCTTCAAATATGTATACCCTAAGTATACCCTACGTATTCAGATCTTTCACATTATTTACCAAGCAACATCGACACTGTACATGTATATATTTTGATCTGTTTCAATACTGTATCATAATATCAGAGGAACAGCAAGGTCCTTGTTACCATGACAATGGCATGAGAGGGTCGTTATATGCCTTTGTCAAATTCTACTCCACCAAAGCTGCAGCGAAGGCACAAAGGGAACTCAATGGTAAATGGCTAATTGGGGGACAATTTCTTAAGGTTAGAATCATCAAATCTGTAGTTCCAGAAAATTTCAGACTACCTCACTTGGCAGGAAGGAATGTACATGTAGTATTCAAGAGATGGGAACAGCTGAAACTTCCTAGTGATGGGGGCCTACACGTAGCCTAATTAAAAAATACTGGTAAATCAACCTTAAATAAGAGGGTAGCATGGAACAGCTGTAAGCCATCAAAGCTGTGGTCCTCTTTGATGTCTCTTAAGCTGAAAGGGATAGGACCACCATTAACAAGATCATCTGGGCCACATGAAGGGCAAACCTTTTGTAGATACTTTTACAAAGAATCTAAGTGTTAGTCTGGCTGGGACTCAGACCCACAACCTTCCACAGGACAGTCCAACACTCAACCAAGGCATCTGGTTGGCAGTAAAGTCTAACATCAATTTCTGTCTATATATATTGTAGAAAGATTGCCTAATTAATATAAAGAAATCTTATAGCTGATCAAAAATGAATTCCTAGTATTTCACTACAAAAAATCTGCTTCAGTCATTATGCTAATGACTGAAGTTGGATTTAGATACTCTTCTTTTTAGAGAAAAATGCAAAAGTAACATGTCAAAATGCTGATATCTCGTGGCATTTTCTGTAGGTTCAATTTGCCAATCGCAAGAGATGTGTGGACACGCCAACTCCTCTGTACATAGCACGGTGTATAGAACTGGCAAATTATTACTTAGGATTCAATGGATGGTCAACCAAGATTGTCAAGGTATCTGTCCATTAATTTGCAATGATAAAATTCATGAACATCATCAGTTTAAAATCATGGAAAGAAAAAACCCAGATATTACTTTCCCCATACACACATTTTGGCCTGAACAGAGTATTAACCACTTCACTTACCTTGGTTCACTGGTCAAACACAAAGCATGCAATCGAAGCTGCATTATTCAAATTTGTACCTTGCGCCTAACCGACTGAATGCTTTGTGTTTGACCATCCAGTGAACTGATGTATGGAAAATGGTGAATGCGGAAAAATTGATTGAGCTTCTAGATTCACCCCCCTCCCCCTACTTTTTCTTTCTTTGTGCTGCCATTGATGTGTGCACATGAAGGCTGACCACTTAAGAAAGGGACAAGAATAGGCCCCTTGCAGCACGTTGGAATGCAGCTGAATTTGGAGGGCAAGACAATAGGTTTCTGGTTCTCTGGAGTTGAAATTCTTTTGTCTTGCCTTCCAAATTCAGGTGCATTCCGACGTGCTGCAAGGGGCGTATTAGAACAGATTAAATTGGTCATGAAAATGTTAGTTAATTTATCAAAGTCCCGGTATTTTTGTCTGGGTCCAGATAGAGAAACTTGACCAGGAGACAGACGTGAATCAACAAAACACATCCTTTATGTTCAGATGTGTTGTACGACTAGAGATCAAGGCTCATGAGTGCTTCTGTGATGGTATTGGTTATGGAGGAGATAAAAAAACACTAATCCAAGTCCAAGGTGAATGACATATATCTGCTGCTTATGACAGTGATTATAAAGGCACTGTTACACTGTACAACTTTCTCTGCAACTTGTCTCCCAATGCTTGATTTAGTGTTGCAGTTGCTGAGGTGAGGTGTTACATTACAAATTGCAACACAATCTCAGCAACTTACAATGAGATTTTGGCTTAGGTAGGCTGGGGAGAACTTGTAACAGCACCATCTTTGCTTGGATTATTATGAAAATGTCCACATCCTCTTTAGAAATATGTACTAAAATTGTGAGAAAAGTTGCTGGAGGGGTGATACACTGAAACGATGTTGCAAATTGCTGCAATCTGTTGTGAAAAGTAGAACTGAGTTCTACCTAGCTTGAGCAATGCTGGGTGCAACAAAATAACTTGTGAGACAACCCATTACACTATGAAATTCTTCAGCAACTTGTCTTGGAGCAGCACTGTGAGACAACTTGCTGAAAAATACATGTAATAGTGTAACAGGGTCTTGATGGTCATGGATGGCATATTTGTGAAGGTGCCAAAAGTATTCTGATTAGATAAGAAGTAGTAGTCCTGCCCTGCACATGTTCTCTCTCTCACCTTTTTATGACAAATATCAATTTTGTCTACATTTTTAGAAAAGGATACATCCAAGAAACTAGAATTGACTGCAATTGCAAAGAAGACTGCACACAGACATGCCTTTGAAAATGCATTCAGGAGAGTTATAATCATTGCTTTGGATAATGGCAAAGTAGCAGTGGAGATCAACCAGAGTGATGTACAAAACTGTGAAATGAATGGGTTATCAGAGGATGGGATCATTCATGTTAATCAAATTGAAGAACAAGCAACCTCCAGTGATGAGATTCAAGATGAAGAGATACTAGAAGCATTGAATGCTTTGATGGATTCTACAGGAGATGATTTCTTTTAAAAGATAACATTGCAGTAACAAATGTTTGGTTGGACTTTTTTAGCCTGTGTGCAGTCCAGTCATAACCCTGGTTAAGATAAGGCGGCATGCAGGCTGAATTTTTTGTGCAGTGGAGAGAAATATACAGTTTAGCCTGTATAGCTGCCCTCCTCTCACAAACCCCCCCTCCCCCCTCCTCCTCTCGCCTCAACCAGCCCTCAATACCCCACTGCTACTGTATGGTAAGCATCAAAGGCAGCAAGGAGATATCTGTATTTGTTTCATACTTGACACGGTTTTCTTTGTTTTTATAGACTGATCTTTGTAAGTAAGTAAGTAAATTCTTTATTTACAGAGGGCAGCACTAAATAGCAATATGCTAACAAACCTGTGGCCCTCTATTTGCTGACGTCAATGTTTACATTTTGCCTCATAAGCATACAAATTTCACTTTTTAACCAAACTAACACCAGATCAACACTGAATATTGAAAGAACATGGTAAAATTAGCTTTCCTTGAAAATTTGAGCTCAGCACATGAAATAGTTTTTGCATAAAGTGGTTTTAAACACTCTAAATTTTACAGAGAATATATGGGCTCATTAGCGCTTTTGCCACCCAGAAATTTGAAGGCTGATATCTCGTTTGATATTGCATAGAAAGAGCTAAACATTTCGTAGATTTCTTATATCAATAAGCTCTTTTAAGTTTTGAATTCAGTTTGCAATTTTCTCGTATTTAAAAAACGAGCAGCAGTGTTTTATCAAATATAAAAACCTGAGGCGTAGCCGAGGTTTGCAAGCCAAGATTCTACAGGTGATCTCTTTGCATCCTGTCCTCCATGTGGGATGAGTCAAAGCATTCACTCTGACGTAATTATCATCTACGCATGCTCTTATTGCTGAGAAAGACAATGAATATGATTGTATTATTGCACTGTTTTTTCTCAAGAATTGCTGTCATAAAAACCTTCAAGTATAAAATAAAACACTTAAATACCTTGAATCATTGTTGTCAACAAGCCTACACATCGCTCAGGCCCTTGAGATGTATATGGCTTACTGCCTCCATTCTGAACTCTTAATATGTAATAAATGGCCTACGAGGGCCAGGTTTGTTAGTGTATGATATACTAGGTTTAGTTAGTAAAATAGGACAAACCAAGAGAAAGTTATATCAAATTATAGAGAAATTTTCAAAGAAAGTTAAAAGAAATAAGCAATAACAACAAAAAAGTAAATTGTTTCATGCTTTTTAAATTTTTACTAGTTCTATTGCTATCATGATCATTTAAATAGAAATTAAAAGAACTGCAAGAGAAATAACTGCAAAAAGTATCATTACAATAGGACAATAACATGACTTTTGGATGGAATACTGTTTATTTGTGCCTGCGTAAAATCCATCAGATGATGAACCAAAAACCAATCAGCTGTAGGGCTGATGTTGCCATTATCAGCCCACTCAGTGCGTGTTTACAAGAGGGCAGTTTTCTGTTTCACCGCGTATATTGGTAATAATTGTTATTCACTGTATTTATTGTAGTAAAGTTAAAATCATTCACATCAGTTATCTTTCAGGGAAATTTATTGAAATAAAAATGAAAGGACCTTGAACTTGATAAATTGGCAGCAACACTGATTATATCATTATCATTTGCCTTTATCATCTTAAATATTAGATGAAAGTGCCTTTAGCTTTGTAGTTGCTGGACAAATTCATTTAAAATTGAGAAAATCTAGCCACATTTGTATCTGTTCTACATTGTACAAATTCTCAGAATTCATCACAATACCAGCAAGCTATGTATAAACCATTCTAAAATATCTCTTTCAGCCACCTCTTAAGACCGAGTAGAATACATGTCTTTGTCTTCAGGGTTTGATTGTCCATGATCTTCAGCTACATTAAGATCAGGTTTGCTTTCAGTTTGCTCCTGTTCACTTTGTCCACTTGTTTTGTCTACTATGGCATTAACATCTGACTTTGCATTATGGATGTCAGAACTCTGGATGTCTTCAACAGAGTCAGACTGTTTGGTATTGAAGAACCACCCAAGGAATGGAATATTTGTAAGAAGGGACTTGTTGGTTTCTTTGGTGTCAAGGGTGCTGCTTATAGGAGTAGCATCCATTTGTTGGATTGTTGGCATTATCTCTTCCTTTGGTGTAGATAACTCATCAGATTTTGGTTTGTCTGATGTAGCAACAGTCTGTATAGGCTCTGGTACATGTACAAACTCTTCTTCTTTAATCAATTCAGACTCTTGCTTTTCTTCTTTGACTTCAGTTATCTGTTTCTTCTTCTGTTCATCATACATTGACTTCAGTTCCTTGAATAGGACTTCAGTCTTTTCATAAACTTTCTGGGAAACAATCCAAGCTTTTTGAGGATAACAAATGGAAGCAGCAACTGTGCCAAGACCAACAGAATAGATGGTTCGCCTTATTCGTCTCCCTGTTATAGGAAAAAGTAAACAAGGTACAATGCATGAAGAACTGTCAACATGTTGTTTCTTACACCTACAAAATATGATCTGCTGTAATCAAAATCAGAAGAAAATTAGAATCTTGCAAACTAATTCTCTCAAATCAAGCATCCCTTCTGGCTTAGATTAAGACTCTGTTTTTGGATGTTTACACTGTTATGAATTTGCTCATGATTATCAGATCTCTGGAACCAACACAAGTGAAAACCAGCCTTAATGTATGCTCCAGTAAAAACTGCCAATAAGCTGTGGCTTTAACTTGGCTTTATGTATGAGAAAAATGGTGGCTTAAAAATAGTGAACATCAAAATAATTTTAAAAACACTAACTTCCTCTTCCAGCAAGAATAGCACCAACAAGAACACCACTAGTGATGATAGCCACTTTGATTTGAAAAGTCTGGTCAGTTGATATTAATGCCACGAATTCTGCAAAAATAATAAAATAAGATGGTTAATGTGGTTAAAAGAGAAGATACACTTTGTGAGTTTACAAAATATGTATGTGATGTTATTTCATTCAATTGTCTTGTTTCACACCATAATTACTGCTGTAATCCTTGACCACAGATTCATTCGTACAGCGTTGGCCTCATTTAAGAGCAAATAATTTATAAATACCAACAGCAATGCCAAGAATGTACAACTTGAACAATACAAACACTTTTACTGTAAATTCCATGGACTTTCACTAGTATCTGTGAATAATTTACTTATAAATGAGGCTAACCCTGTACAAATGAGTCTGTGGTCATTACAAACAGCAGTTTTATGCAATGTGAAACAGGACTATTGTCAGGATAGCAGTACCTACACAAGGTTGTAGAGCAAGGCTAAGCGTTTAGGATTCTGAAATGCTGGTGATGGGAAGATTTACACCTCTTAATTCACACTTTTCAATTATTGTCAGCTTCACATTAGGAGAATTTTTGATCAGATCCATGACCATTCAGAATGATTTGATGGTTATACTAATTGTAACACATAAATGTTTGGGCCTTACCAGATGTCTTACTATTGGCTGTTTGAACTAACAATTCTCCCTTTCCAAATAGGTTCTGTGAAATGGATTTTTAATATAGTTACTGCAAACATTGATAACCATTTTAGTGATAAAGCTTGATGAGTGGTTTTATAAATGCCACACTAAAAATTAACATTGTTCTACTTTTTGTAACCACACAAGTGAATATATTGATTATACCTTGACACTTCCCCAGTAGCTCAAGACTTGTTTTCTACCAGCTGAAACCTTGAGCTCAAGATCACTTGGAGGATCTTGTATTACAATTTCTTGAGCTGACATTGGTTTATCATAAATCTCAAGCTAAAATAAGAAAGCAAAGTGGATCTGCTTTGGAGGTCTTCCTGAGAGAGATGGTGTAAGGGGCTCTCATTTATTAAGGTGCTACAGCTAGTGTGAGTGTGTGTGGAGAGGGTGGGGGGGGGAGGTGGCTTAGTAAAGGAATCATGTGGCATGACTTTAAAATATTATCTTATCCCAGCAAACATATCCAGCAAATATAAGCTGCTGTGGCCTTAGTCGTTTCTGTTGTCTCCCAAGGGCTACCAAAAATTTAATTGGGTGGGGTGGGTAGGGAGTTAGGGGATGAAGACTCTCTGGTAGAGCAAAGACACTATTGAAACTAAATAAAAAAAACCTTTTGGAAGTTAATCTTGATTTAAGAGCATAGTAAACATTGTGATTTACAATCTTACATTGTGCACTGTTAAGTACGTAATTACTAAAGCTGGTTTGTACAAAACTTACCTCCATTGGATGGACTTTCTTTCCGTCTGCATAAACTCTCCCTAGAAAGAATCCAGCTGCAGGTAATGCACCAGCAGCCCAGATACTCGTCTGCAAAAGAAACCATAGACAGAACAAACATTAAGAACTAACATGGACTTCCCAAACAAAGACTTCTAGCTCTGTTAAAACCTTGCAATTTGGAGCTTAATTTTGCAGCCATTTCGTCCACAAATTGAACTCACGCAAATATTAATCAAACTTCAAATATTAACAATTTGACTGGTTAACAAGATTAAAGAATTAACCAAGGAAAAACTGTTAAAAAATGGATAAAAATTTATAAATCTTACCATTCTGGTAGCAGCCGCCATCTTGGATCTTGGATATCGCCCCAGACCCCCTGGGTCTTCAAATGGAATACCGCGTTCCACAAGATACGCGGGCGAATGATTTCCACAAGACAATACTTTGTTTCTAGAATATTTTGTTCCAAGAATACTGAACCTTTTTAATGTTCGATCGCTGTGATTCTAAGCATAATGAGCGGTGACTCCAATGTGCACAAGCGAGAAGTCATGAATGAATCAACAGAGCACTCAAACACGGCGAAAGAGTCGTTGAACGCGAGCGATGTCGGACACAAAGCCGGTCAAGAAACCAAAACTTTGCCCAACAAAACCTTTATTGTGATCTGTACTCATTTCAATGCAGTTTTGTACTCAGTCTGCTTTTGGATTCAAATAGGAGTTTTACCGGTAAGCATATATATATATATACAGCTGTGGTTTTAACTTCATATGCTATCAACCAATCACTGACCGCCATGGAAACAGGTCTCTATCTTTTACGTAACTTTTAAACTTTATAAGCATAAATGATTGTGAAATAAAGAATATTGCTAAAATTACTGTCAGATGGAGTAAAGTGTATTAGTAAAATTGATCTTTATACCATCCCTATTAAGTTAAGAGTTTTGACAGTATTGCTACATGTACCAGGGGGGGTGGGTAGGGTATAGGGACCAGAGAAACACTATAACCATACTTAGCATTTTCTCCCCCCCCACCCCCCCAAATATCTAAAACTTTAATGTACAGTTTTGGTAATTCTGACTTGGATATTTCATATGTACATATATTTGATATTTTGTACAGTGCATATATAATTGAGGGGCCCTAAACCTTTTTAATAGCAGAATGAGATGGCGACCAATTTGAATAAATATTGTTCTGGACTGATTAGCCTCTCATACAAGTGAAAATGCTTTTGTGGTTCCACTTCAACTTGAACACAAGGTTAGTCAGTCCAGAACAATAGCAATTCTAATTGGACACCATAATTGCATTCTGTGTATAATTATGGGTTCCATTTGAGAGATACGGTACATAAAAAATATATAGAATTTTGCTAAAATCTCACATATTCCTCCTGTTCACTTGAGTACTAAAGCAAAGGCTTTGTATTTTTCCTTTTAGTATCTTTCAAAAAAGCTTGGTGCTGATCCCATAGTGTTTGGTTATCTACAAACTACCTTTGCCATTGTCCAGCTTTGTGGAGGGCCAATTTATGGTCGGTTTGGAGATCTCTTTGGCAGTAGGGCAGCTTTGAGCTTAGCATTTGTAGCAGCTGCTGTTAGTTATGGGATACTGGGCATGTCAACTTCTGTAACAATGCTTTTCCTTTCAAGATTGCCATCTGTTTTTATGCATGCTATGCAAGGTAATGAGAGGTTACACTTCCACAGTTCTTGTGTAGGATTCCTACCAGCAGTGTTGACCAATCAGAAGTTGTGAATTAGTCATTGATAATTTCATTTATTGTTATTATCCCTCTAAGGCTTGGACATGCATTGAGATGTTGCTGGTGATGTTACAAAAGTACATTGTAAGAACTTTTTTCTACTTCTGCAACATTGCTGGCAATGTTGCATATGACAGTTGCACAGGTGCACTGGACACACGGTACAATTTCCCAGTTGGAAGCAGTGTCACCGGTAACATTCTATCATGTGTCCAAGCCTTATTAAAGCTCACTGAATTAGGATTGAGAGAGTTTATAATTTTTTAAAATAACATTTAAGACATCAACCTGTTTTGTATTTTGTATTTTCCCCATAGGGTCTCAGATGATTGTTACAGACGTATCTGATGAATCAGGTATCAATTCTTTAATCCTGGATCACCAAAGCTTAAAAATTGTGCATTTTTGAATTTTTTAGACATATCAACCAGGAAATGACTAGATGTATCAAATTTGTATGTTTTTTTCTTGCAGATCGTTCCAATGCTCTCGGCAAGCTTGGTGTTTCTTATGCCATTGGGATGGTCATAGGTCCATTTCTAGGTGGTGTTCTTAGCAAACATTATGGCCTGCAGTTTGCAGCCATGTGTTCCTGTGCCTTGTCTTGTGGCAGTGCTGTCATGGTTACATTGCTATTACCCAGGAATACCAAAGTGCTCTTCCACAAGACCAGCCAATCAGGTAACTTGAAGTTTTGAATTTTTAATGTAATTATTCAGTAAGAGATATGATGGCCTATGCTTGTGATTCAGACTATGCTTGTGATTCAGACATAAGGCCTGAAGCCATGGTTTGAAACCTGGGGATTGACCTTAAGGTACTTGGAAGATCTGTTATGAGATTTAATCCTTTTGAATTGCTACCCTCACTATAGAACAATAGAAAATAAAGCAATAGAATGAGCAGACATTGAGATGTATTGTTTTGTTTCTCCAATCATGAGACCAGCAAGCTGCCCCAAACCTGGCCCCTGCATACATGTTTGTTCTTAGGCAAAAGGTTTACAGCTGTAATGTCACAGTGTACATGTCTTTCTTCATTCCTCCACCAGTAAATTGGTATTAACAAATTGTTAAGCAAGGGCAGATCCAGGGGAGGGGTCCAGGGGGTCCAGACCCCCCTTCCTTTCAACTCATTTTCCCCCCCCTTTTTTAACATGATATTTACAGAGAATTTTTACACTAATATCGTAAACCTTTTTCTATTGAAGAGCTGCCTTTTATACCAGTAACAACACAACTTGTGTGTTACAACTAGTGGTATAGTGTACGTATGACATCAAAAATGATGTCACCTATTGATTGTAGGTTTTGGACCCCCCTTAAAATAATCCTGGATCCACCCTTGGTTTAGGGTGGTCTATTGAAAAGATGCTTGGGGGTAACTACAATGTAGTAGCATCACAGGGGTGGGTTCCAGGAATTTACAAAAGGGATGGCTAATCCTATGGCTATTTTATTTTGCTTAATGTCAGTACTGAAAAATATTAACCTAATTTCCTTATCATACTGTAGATGCTCCAAAGTCATCGTCAAGTGTGTTTGACTTCAAAAAGATATCTGAATTATTAAAGATTCCAACAGTTCTGTACTTGCTCGTACTCAAGATCTGCACAGCAATCCCATTTGGTGTTTTTCAGTCAATGTTTGCAATAGTTTCAATGGAGTATTTCAAACTGGATCCTCAGCATAACGGGTTTGTGCTCTCATATGCTGGCACACTTTCCATTGTAAGTTGAATTTTATTTCTCAAAGTACCTTTGGTAGTTTGAGAAAATATCATTACCTCTCCTGGAGATATTAGGATTTCAAAGGGCTGAGAGGGTCTTAGGCTCAGTTTCCCAGCCATCAGGTTTCATGCACACGAAACCCTGATGGCTGGGAAACTGAGTCTAAGAGGGTCTGAGAAGGGTACTATACATGTATATCAGTGAATTAGCTCCAGTAATCATGGATTGTACTTACTAGTACAGCTATCTCATGGATGGGAGCAGATTTTTGTTTTTTTGGGGGGCGAGGGGGTCAGGGAGGCTTTGAGAAGGGCATATGAGTCATGTATTTTTTGTATCATACACTAAACCTTTTTTGTCACACAACATCTGTAAGCAAGCTCGAGTTGTAGGGGCAATTTACATGAATCACTTTATGTTGGAAGCAGATTGCTTGCAACAGTTTTAAGTCAAAATTGTAAATGGCTTTTAGGTACTGCATCTTATATTTTTTTTTTCTAGCAATATCCAGATGTTGCTACAAAGTAATTGTGTTTCATTGTGCTTTCTATACTATATTCAGCTTGTTCAAGGTATTGGTGTTGGGTACTTGACCAAGAGATTTAATGAGGCAGATCTTCTCAAGTGGTCTATAGCTTCTATTGCTGTTGCCTATGCTCTCATGGTAAGGATTGCAAAGTCTACTCTGACTGAAAGAAGATACCTGCACATAAATAATTTAAATAAAATTTCCTACCCTGATCACCTCTATCAGTATTATGTCTTCAAGAATACTGTCTTAATGAAATTTTCTTATTTGACAAATATGTACCTCTTATTAACTGAGCCACCTAAAGTAATGTACCAAGTTTTTTCTCTCTGCCTTATGGCATAATCGTGATTAAAACAAGGTTCCATAACTTGTGTATGGATGAAGCAAGTGAAGTTAATAAGATATTTATAATATGGCAAGGTGAACACAAAAATAAGGTTGGTGGGCCATACCATAAGTTATGGAGTGCAAATTAGCCAATGAGAGCACATAAAAAATCACCTTGCCATATGATAATTTACTTTATTACACATTTAGGGTCAATAACCATGTGACAAAGCTGTGAATAAAAACCACATCAGTGAATATTTTGAACAAAATATTTTTGTGTGTTGTATCACCCTAAATGTGTAATAAACAAATTATGAAATGTTAAGAGCTTGATATCGTTTTATTCACTCTTTTTCCATATTACTGGTATATTGCTCACTCGCTCAGACTCCCTCATTCGTGATATGATGGAAAACTCATAAATATTAATATTATATCTAACCCTTGCCATGTAATAATCTCTATTATGGAATGCAAGGATAGTATATCTAATATTAATATTCAATCATCGTTCACTGTACAAAATCCACGTGCATCACTGGCTAAAATCGATCACGTGATCTTGCTGTATGTGGTGACATCAAGCCTGAGCATGCATTATTGTAATAATGCATGGTGATAATGCACGCTTTTATGGCCGCGACATATTTGTGTACTGCAGTGATTTACTTCGTGCAGTATTGAAATTTCTTGTTCATTGTACAGTCAGTGCGTGCGTTTATTTGTAAACAAAACACTCACACAGTCTCTAACCTATAACTTAAGTGAAGAGTTTCAACCAAGGATCACATGATGAGTGTTGAGGCATATCATCTGGGTGCAGAGATTAGTTCTATGTATGTGTAGTTTTCAGAAAGACCATCATTGATGGAAATCATCATTATGCATTAGTCATAATCTGGTCATAAGCTGTGCCGTTATCGTTATCTAAATTAAAGGAGCCAACATATTAGCCAAGTTCGCATGCTGGAGCATCAGTTAACCCATGAAACAGAAAGTAATAAAGTCTACTAGACAAATAGACACAAAAGAAATAAATGAAATTAGTGTCTAATAATCTTGATTAGACTTATTGTTTCATGGGTTAAGTGCCATCACTATCTACTGTAATATAATGCTAATTGCAATCTTATTTGTTTCAGTTTATGGTAACAGATATCTATCAATTCTGTGCCGTTTTGGTTCCCTTGGTTACAGGGGGCACTATACTGACAATTATCACCACTTCTGCCTTAACTAAAGCCGTTGATATAAAGGACACTGGTGTAGTCTTAGGCCTTTCAATGGCCTGCAATTCTCTCGTCAGGAGTCTCTCACCTACACTTGGGGGATTTTTATTCAAGATCTATGGATGGCCAGTATTTGGAGGCTTTGGATTTATCATCAATGCTGCAGTAGTTTTGTTTCTAATGGTTTATGGAAAGAATAGTCTTTAAAACTCTCCAAAAATTTCTCTTTAAAGGACACAATATTTTATAGCTACACTTCCAAGTTCTTGAAAATGTGTGAAGGTGAGCTTTGTGCAAAATCACACTTGGTGGTTCAAAACAACTAAAATTTCTTGGACTTTTTCTGTTGCTTAAAAGTATGTTTTTTTCAAGTGAACTGCAAACAAGTCATAGAAGATGAGTAAGTTACAAAACAAGTCAGTCATTTTACCCCACCAAGTGCCTGAATTTGCAGGATAGCCTCACCTTTGTGGATCTTTTTTGAGAACTCAGAAGTGGGTTATTTTAATTATTACCGACCTAATATCAAGAAAATGCTTTCTAAACGTTATGAAGATTTTTCTTCAGACATAACTGACAAATTATTACATGTAAAGTAAGGATTATTTTAAAGAAATTAGAGGCACACATACTTTTTAAGATGCTCTGCAGTCCCTGCACATCAACTTATTCCATGTTTCTAGTTTAGTACATAATTATTTAGAAGGGACTTAAGATACAAATTTGTTTGGATTGTTTTTAATATTTTGGTCATGTTCAGTCTATTTGACATTTTAACAATGAACATATCATGTACCAATAAATAAGATTACAGAGCTAACATAAATGTTACATTAAGTAATGAAATAAATACACTAACATTGTCTTTGAATCATGGTTACCATGGTTTCTACCAAGTAAATTTGATGGATTTTTACTACAAATAATAAATTGGTCAAACAGAATAATGTAAATTTAATGGGGACATTTCAAAGTCATCATGACTTCATTATCAAGAAAATAAATGTTGTTTAGTATTTATTAATAAATGGATATATATTTATAATACTCATGAATAATTAATGAGGCAAAAACAATAGAAAATCATAAGCATGGAGGAGCTTGTGTATCTCATACAGTATCGTCCTGATTTGTATAAACGTTAAAGCTGTTTTTCCCAGCCCAATTCACATGTTTGTTCAAAATTTTAGGAAAACACGATCTTGCTAACCTAGACATATCATAAGCAATATACAATAGGAGTGGCCATGCTGTATCTGATCTACAATCTCTCACCTGAGGCTTGAGCTTGTATACCAGATATGGCCACTCGTATATATTACAATATAATTTGCTACTCATTTTATTTCCTTGATAATGAAGTCATGATGACTTTGAAACGTTGCATCAAATTTATGTTATTCTTTATTGTTAGTACAATTTCAAAATCTTTTATCATGAAAACTTTGCTCAAAAGTAATAATAACAATAAAAAAGAATTATAAGTAATTCACAGACTAAACTATTAGCTCAGTCTTCATTCTCTACATCTAACAGTTATGTTATGGTTCTCCTTATTGGTGACCCAGCTATCTGAGCAGCAGAGACATTGAAATGTTTGTATAAATCTAGTAATGACCAACATTGATTGAAGATAAAAGGTATAGCTCTATATGGAGAAGCCCAACAGGCACAATTACTTCAACAGTATAATAATTATTGTAATTACTTGTATTTCCTCATCATGGCCCCACGGCTAAAGCGAGGACTACTTGGTTGCCCTGCATTACCACTCATCCTGGTGTTCCTAGTACCACGTGCAGCCAAGGGTATGGCGCGTTGTTTTGGAGGAGATGGTCTGTTAACAATGTTTTGGCACTTTGGGATGTGGCGCTCAGCGACAGTCGGGTTGAACCGTCGTTGACAAAACCTACACAAGACATAGTCAGGATTTTCACTTGGGGGTGGAGGTGGTAGGTCCGATAGCTTGCCGCCTTTGTCCAGATGTTGCTTTACCTTTTTGGCATCACGAATGGATCTGATAAAATCCTCTATATAACAAAGAATGAAAAAATCGAGATTTACAAGGCTTTTTGTGGACATGAAGCAACATGTGTCATTCAGTACAGAGCTTGTCTCCAATCTAAGGTGAATGTCCAAAGATCGCATTTAGGAATTTAAAAGTTGATTTTTGTGGAGGGAGGAAAAACAGGGGAACGAGGAGAAAAAACCTCAAAGTACAGGAGAGAACCAACAAACAATTCCACTTACATTAGATAGCGGGTCCAGGGATTGAACCTGTGACCCCAGCAGGCCAGCAGTGAGAGGCAGTTCATTGACAGCCCACACCCATGCTTCCACTTCAATTTACATATTTAATAATGAATGAATGAAAGGATGCATGGATTATTAAACAGAATGAATCTCATTTTCTTAATTCTTACCATGCTTAGATCTCCAGTTATTCTTTGGTTTTGGTGGTTCTGGTCTCTTGATTCTAGAATATGCTGCCATCTCAGTACCTTGGGTTCTTGCTTTTGTGGAATCAAAAACTTTTCTCTGCTTTGAACTGCTCTTAACACAAATTGTCATATGCTTTGACAGTCTATCAGCAGCAAACTTACGACCACAATTTGAGCATGGAGAAAGGTTGACACTTTGTTCAGTATACTCTGTTGGGCCATCAGTATAGTTAGAAGATATATTGTCATATTGCCCAAACTGACTGGCACCCTTATTATAATCACTAAGTGGCTGCCGTTTAGGGCTTGTCTGAGGGGAACCTTGGTTAGAAAGAGGTGACAGTCTTGCAGGTGGACGTCTTGAAGTGCTAGATTTCTTGGCAAGTAATTTGTGGGATGGCGTTTTACCAGAAGCTTGTCTAATGGGTTGAGTTTTGCTGTGTCTACGATCATGACTACTACTACACACTCTTTCAAGTGTAAATGTTCCTTCTTTTGATGGACCCATTCTGTTTGCTAAACCAAGATTTGAACTGGAGTTACGTGGAGACAGCCTAGAACCTAGGAAAAAATAAAATCTCATGTTATTTCCTTTTTAATTAAAATTTTCATTAGCAAAACAGATTTTGTCTGACCTTGAATTCAAAGCTGAAAAATTAATATCAATTTATTCCTTTCCCCAAATGTAATATTTAGCCTTTATTTGAGTCAAGAGAAACCCTCAAAATATGCTTTCTTTTTCTCAAAAATTGTAAGCAACATATAGTCAGCTGTAGAGAGTTTAGGATTTGCATATATGCGTGCCATATTCTTTGGCATTTAATTTTCCCATTGCTTGTGTTTGACTTAGGTTTAATTACCAAAATAAACATGTCAACAATTGAAGGACAATTTCTTTGTTACAAATAAGATCAATAATTATACTAAGAGATGATTAGTCTAGTGAAAGATGTGATGACTGAAAGACAAGCTCTGTATAATGTATGATTGGGGTGTGGAACTCTCTACATTTACTGAACAGCTTATGTATTCAAAAATACTCTGACATGCAATTAAATTTTTACAGATTAAAATAAATATTATTTAAAGTCAGACTTTCAGGATTTCTCTATTATTTTCCATTACAAAATAAAAAGATTGATTGTGAAAAATCAAAAAGAAAAGAAAAATAGTGACCATTAAGGATTAATAGTGAATCACTAGGAGTGATAATACAATTTGATTTACTACCTGTGCTCACTGGCATACTTTTGGACGATGGTCGGCATGACCTCAAATGGACCTCTAACCTATCAGGGAGAAATGTCCGTCCACAATTTGGGCATGGTAGCAGTTGTCCTTGAGACGACTCCAAGGCCATTTGATTCATTCTCTCTAAATCCATTCCTCCACCAGGTTCTAGGCTGGGTAGAATCTGAGGTTTGACTGGACGGGGTCTTCTCATATGTTTTGGAAGCTGACTATTTTCTAATTCCCACTTTTTCAAACACTGTGGTTCATGTATACTTATTGATTTTGTGCCAAATTCCCGTCCACATATATAACAGACTACTGTTCTGGGTTTGACAGGCATTTTAGGGCTAGGACTTCTGTAGTTCCTAGACCCAGGGCTGCCTGATCGAACCTTAGAAGGATCAAAATTCTTAGAAGGCTTTGAAGTGTTGTTTGGTCTACAACTCCTTTGGTGAACTGTAAGTCTATCAGGGTTGAATGTCCTTCCACAAAACTCGCATGGTATTAGTTGCTTCTGTGAGGCCTGGAAAGCCATTTCATTCATTGCTTCAAGCTGGCTTCCCCTCTCTGCCAAACTACCAGACAACTCCCCCATTCCCCACCCTTGAGGCTGCCTTGGCACTGGTCGACGCAGGTGCTTTGGAAGTTGACTATTCTCAACTTTCCATTTTTCAAGACATTTAGGAATGTGAATTGAAATACTGCTAGTGCCATATAGCCGGCCACAGATATAACAAACCACATGAGGAGGCTGTCTTGGAGGCATCTTCTTTGAGTAATCTTTAACCTAGGGTGTGCTCTTGAATTTATGATAAGCAATTGAAAATATAAGGTATATTTTTATTTTGCTAAGGAAAATATATAATATTGATATCTTTGGGATTTTTGGTTGGCTTAAGTACTCAAAGCGAAGCTAAAAACCGGTTCTAATGTGGAAGTATGCAACGTAGCAGTCTTTCTCTGACACTAATTTACTCTTTGTAGACCTCATAATCCTTTAAATGTACAGTGATGGATCTTCTCCTTGCTTTCAGAGTCGCCATGAAGAACCCAGATAATATGTTAAAGTGCACTAGTCTAGATGAATTATAGATGAATTCCTGCTCCGGTGTCACACGGATGTCAGTCCAAGAAAAAAAATCTGCCTCCTTCCTCGATTAAAATACGAATCACTCTCCAACTTGTTTGAAGAAGAAATTTCTAGATAACAGCAAGGAGAACATGGTAACGCGAAGCACAGTTTTTCAAACACCCTTCCCAAAAATTCTGTCACTTTTTTCGCAATGACAGCTCATTTGCAACGGTGAGAAGGCACTCCTTTATACCTGGCAGCCTATTATGGGCGAATTCAAATGAGAAAGAAGAGTAATTTTGCTTATATTTTAGGCTCGTGTAAAAAGTAAACAGGCGTCAAACTCTGGGCTTGGCAACAGAATAAATCTAATTTTCGCGGCCTTCCGATTGTCTTCCGATTGCTTTCCGGCTGTTTATCTTTATATTTTCGTAAAACCAGGAGCTCAGTCGATAGAGTCGATATTTTTCCGTGTTTCAGTACTAGTGCGCATGCGTGTTAGAGGAAAAAGTAAATTCGTGAGTTGGAGATCGACTACGAAAAATGTGGCTTTCGAGGGTAAAAACTTCGGCTTTTTTTAACCCAACCAAGGTAAAACCCTTTAAAAAGGCTCGTTTAGTATCTATTGATTGGATATTTTTCTGAATTTAGTTTGTTTTTCAGGCTACGGGCCTTGCAAGTACAGCACTTCGAGCAACATGTAGCAGAAATTTTCACTTCAAGATCGAAGGTAGACGAGGTCAAGATAAAACATCTAAAGGGGAGGTTGGTTTGAAAAATACAGAATATCATTACTAGATAATAATTTTCCCTTATAGTCTAGATTCTTGTGCTTTTGAACATCCATTAATGTACTTGAAAACTCGCTTTTTTGTCGTTATGTAACGATTTGTTTTGGAAATGTATTATGCAATAATGAGATGAGTTCGTGATTCAGTGCACGAACAAAAAGACGTTTTCTTTATTGTTGTACATTTTTAAAAAAGTTATTGTTGGTAATATTATTTCCAGTTTATAATAATCGCGTTTCTTGTATATGAATTTAAATCATACAATTTAGATATTCAAAGTTGTTTGTTTGTTTACCTACGAAAAGGGACAAGCGATGAACTGTCAATTTTAAACATTAAACTTACTGATTGGTAAAAAAATGAATCCTTTTTCAAGCATTCAAATAATTTTTTTCTCTAAGCCTGTCATTTGTCAGGCCAGGTACAAGGTTTGACCTGAGGTGCCCCTGGTCTGGTTGGACAAAAAGATTTTCCCACTTTGAAGATTTGATAAATGTCCATGTCAGGCCAGATCGAGCGGTTGCCAGTCAAAACCTCAAATTTACTGAACAAATGTCCGATAACCGGTGCTAATTTGCAGGCTTGTTTTATCAGTGATATATCACAGTATGTTGTAATTTTCATATCTTGTACTGAGCACGTAATAATAAAATAATAGGTATTTTTTTCCCCTTTACCCATTTTATTTAGCTTACCGGTATATCAATATAATTACTGCACAGATTTCTCGTGAATACCCTGTTGTAGACCATACCTATGATGCTGTAGTAGTCGGTGCAGGTGGCGCAGGCCTCAGGGCTGCTTTTGGTCTGGCGCAGGAGGGATTCAAGACAGCTTGTGTAACAAAGTTATTCCCAACAAGATCTCACACAGTAGCTGCTCAGGTATGCTACTATACATTTTACTGACTATCTGGATTCTGATTGGTTGAGAGCCTACAGCTAATCAGGTTTTCAGTGATATCATAAATTATCAAGACCTTGAGTCTGTGTTTTCCATCCCAGCTTATGGCTTCAGCAGTCTTGATAATTTATGGAATCATATAGCATAAACGTTAATTGTGCTGATTGGTAGACAAGGGTGGTGATTTGGCGTGGAATCGGGGGGCTTTTGTTGACGTTTGCATAGCATATGTACGTGTCAGCACATGCCATGTTTTTCCTCAAGTTTTTCCTTTTTAAAAAAATGCTATACGATTCAAGGTAAATGGATTGGCTTAACTCTGGAATTTAAGGTGGAATTCCCTCGTCAGCCAATCAATTTACCTATAAAATCATGCACAACTTCATCCAATAATTGCTAAATATGTTTGGAATTTTGGAATTTTTGGAATTTCTATCCTAGCTCCAAAATTTCCTTTCAACTTGGGACCAGAGTCGCAAGCATTCTTCATGAGTCCCAATATTTTGATAGCAATCTTGAACCTTATCAAACTTCTATGTCAGGGAGGAATCAATGCAGCACTTGGTAACATGGAACCTGATGATTGGAGATGGCACATGTGAGTTATAATTAGTGTCGATGATAGAGTGCACGCCATATATCCTTGAAACAAAACTAAAGATGTATTAATCTTACTGCACTATTTTGTATAATCTATTGGATATCACTGGAGCAGAACAGTGAAAACAAAAGCAACATACCTCTAGTGATCTTAGTGTTTCTTTGTGTGGTTCAAGAGAAGTGAATTCATAGCTAGTCAATGACTAGTTGATAACTTAAATAGCATGCACTCTATACACTTTCAGTCTTAATAATTGACCCATTTAGCTTTGACTTAAGGTTTTCCTATTTCAGACCAAGTGGCATTCTTTGTTAATTGGTGGTATTATATGGTATATTAATAGATTTTCTCAAGCATTATGGCAAAGCAAAGGAACAATACTTGGTCTAAAATGGGAAAACATTGCCAAGCCCAATCTGAATGCATCTGTTTGTGAAAGAGTAATTTAGATACAAAGTAACAGTGATTTAGTGGTGTTTTTGACATTTTAGGTATGATACTGTTAAAGGAAGTGACTGGTTAGGAGATCAGGATGCTATACATTACATGACAGAAGAAGCACCCCAGGCTGTTATTGAGGTACCAGATTCTGTTTTATAAGTAAATAGTGCATAACCCTGGCAGGAACTATACATCCATGCTGTGTAGTTTTAGATGATATTTAGAAATTAGAGCTTTCTGAAATGTGGGACTCGGTGTCTGAGGAGAGTATCTTCTATTACTTTGCTTCAAGAACCTTCTGACGATATAAGGATTGATGTCAAACCAGTTTTTTGAGGGGAGCTATGGTCTTTTCCCAAATTACACTCTCCATACAAGTATAAGTGTAGAGGGCTAATTTTTGATCTTTCTGTTTCAGCTTGAAAATTATGGCATGCCATTCAGTAGAACAGAAGAGGGTACTATCTACCAGAGAGCATTTGGTGGTCAGAGTTATGACTATGGCAAAGGTGGACAGGCCCATAGATGTTGTGCTGTTGCTGACAGAACTGGACACTCTCTTCTTCATACCCTGTATGGACAGGTATGCTTAATGAACAATGTAGTTTACCATTTATGATTTATGATGATGGCAGATGTCTATGAAATATTTTACAGTCAAGATAGGTTTTGGTTTTGTTTCGGCTCTTTTTATTTTTCCTCTAAATTCTGGTTCAACAAAGGGTTATAGTACAGCAAAACATTAAGCCAAAAATGACCAAAAAATTGATATTACAAATCATTAGACTACAATATTGTCTCAAGCTTGAATTTGATTTATCAATGTAATGGGTTTTCTTTTCTAGTCTTTGCGATATGATTGTGAGTACTTCATTGAATACTTTGCATTGGATCTCCTAATGGAGGAAGGCAAATGTGTTGGCTGTATTGCTCTGTGCGTTGAAGATGGATCACTCCACAGATTCAGAGCTAAAAATACTATCATGGCAACTGGGTAAGTCATATTATCTTAGCACCACTGTTTACTCTTTTGCTCTCATATTATGTAGTATTTAAAAAATGAGCAGCAGTGTTTTATCAAATATAAAAACCCAAGGCATAGCCTTGGGTTTTTGATATTTGATAAAATACTTGCTGCGCATTTTTTAGATGGCTTAAAAAACGTCTAGGTATGTTCTCATTTTGTACTAAATTTTTGACGAATGAACTAAATTTGGCAGAGAAAATCCAAGTTAAAGTTTATGCAAATGCAGATGATTCTATATCAGATAAAAAACTCCTTCATGGTCATTGATTTCTATTGTGTTTGGCTCATTAATTATTCATGAGTTTTTTAAAGAAATATATAGTACAAAGTACAAAGCCATAATCTTGGACAAAAGGAAAATGTTTTTATCTGCTGATTTGGTCATGTTGACTGTGAATGGCCTTCTCAACCATTTTTAGACCAAATATTTCTTCGAGAGAAGGGTATACATGTATGGAATCTGTGTTCAAATATACCATATATATATATATATATATACCTTATACATATACCTTATGTTTAATTGGTTCTTTTTCTATCTAGCTTTTGTTCAGGATTGCATAATCTATCCTGTTCAGTCATGATCAGACAAATACATTTTGAGTTATTGTAGTTGGTCACATGAACTCAAAGCTCCAGAGCTATTTTTTAATACCGGTAGTTACATACCACAAACAGCTTCATCAAAGTTAATGTGATTATTAAATGCTAATAAGATGGTGTGTATATATCTACAGTGAACATTTATATCCATTAAAAACTCATGAATAATTAATGAGCAAAACACAATCGAAATCATTGACCACGAAGGAGTTTTTATATCTGATATAGAATCTTCATTTGCATAAACTTTAACTTGGATTTTCTCTGCCAAATTTAGTTCATTCCTCAAAAATTCAGTAAAAAATGAGAACTTACCTAGACATTTTTTTAAACCATCTAAAAAACAAGCAGCACGTGTTTTATCAAATATCAAAAACCCAAGTAGCAGTGTTTTATCAAATTTAAAAACCCGAGGCGTAGCCAAGGGTTTTTGATATTTGATAAAACACGTGCTGCTCATTTTATAAATGGCTTAAACAACGTCTAGGTATGTTCTCATATT